>JAQGAE010000679.1:0-31591 GCA_034696685.1 Julus scandinavius | reverse complement strand
CCCATCCCCTGGCGTTGGTGTTTAGCCCTCGTGTTGCAGAAATAGGCCAACGTTAAAAATTACCAAACAAACAAACATACACATACTGTGCAGTATGTGATGGAAAATTAAAAAATAAGAATCAAACTTGATTTATGGTTAAATGAGAGGCTGAAAAAAGTCTGAAAATTATTGGTTAAAACTAAGCTTAAGGTAAAGTGTTTAATCATGATGACAAAGAGAAAGCAGTTTCAGACTATAATATGGAGGATGTTCCACTTTATGATGACGTTCTTTAGAATCATGATCATTAATGAAGTTTGCGATATGCACCAGGAATGTTATTGAAAGCATTTTCCCCAGGCTTATGCCAGCATACTAACTTGATTGTTCTTGTTTTATATGGAGTTTACTTACTCAATCTTCCATTGTTCTCATCTTTTTAGACAGGAGTAACTCTTGTTTTTTGGCAGTTGTTATTTTGTGACTCTTGGTTTATGCGGTATTTGTAGTGCTTTTAACTGGAGCAATAATAGGTCGTTTTAGCATTTATATAACATGTTAGGTAGCATTTTTTTGTTTGTTGAAATATTACAGTAGAACCCCGATCATCCCAATGCGCACATTATCAGAGCAGGAAATTACTTTTTTTTTTGGTTAAAAGGTTTTGGACACCTAAAATTTACGTTTTTTGGTTGTTTTCTGCAAAAATTCGAATTAGTTTGATTAGTTGCTCTTCTACACTAATCACTGGAAAATACCACTTATTACTGGTGTGTTCATATTGTCCGAGCAGTATATTACATTTACTTGTAATTTTCTACGAAAAAGCGCAAATGTTTATGATTCGTTGTTTCATGGAACATTTTAAATTTTAGGCTGATAAAATATAATACAAATTATGGAAATATTCGTAAAGTTATCGATTATTTTAGAGATTCCACTGTAGTTAAACATGGAAAGGTAAACAAAAAATTCGAATTAAATCTAACGACCTTTGATTTATATTTTCACCTTTGATTATTAACTTATTTAGCTTGTTTATAACATTTGAGCATTCTATTTTAATTTTAGATTTTAAAGAAGTAAAGATAATATTTTCAAAGAACATTTTTCAAAATTTTAATAATTATGAAAAGTGGTTGTGTAAAGTATGTTTCGCTCAACACATGCCTGAAATTGATATAATGTTTATGGTGGCATAATCTTTTTTAAATGGCAAAATATCAGATTTTTTTCGCAAAAAAATGATTGGAAAACATTTTTTCCAATTTGATATAATTTCCTGTCACTTACAGTTTTATATGTTGATGAGTTAATTTAAAATCAAAAGTAGTAATGTGTTTTAAAGAATGAAAGCTATCATGTCACATGTACACGACAGTTTTTCTAGATGCCGTGTTTAAAAGAATATTAAAAAAATGTAGCATTGCTTTTTTTAAAAAAGTATTGCAGATAATGTAGTTGTTATCGATCTAAGCAAAGCTTAGTAGTGTTGTGCATAATTCCAATTTACGTTTACAAAATATTGAGGCAGAGACTACATCCAGTTTGAAAAATCCAATTTCTAGAGATTTGGTTCACTAACAGTATGAATGGAAGAGACTTGAAAGATTGAATAATTAATACTTATGACATGATAAAATGAAGACGCATGCTTTGACACGTACAAGCCCATGTATTTTCTTGTTTAATCTAGTACATTAGACGGCACCATAAACGATTAAAGTTTATATGGCGAAGGAACAATCATTTTTTTGTCCGTGGTCCTGTCACAAATTTTGACTACCAATATGTTGAGTTATTTTATAGGGCAAAGAAAATACCATTATTCATTGATGATATTTCTACTAAGGCTTTCTTGATCCAGCCACGAGTGCCTTCCATATTAATGAGAGGTGACTGTAATTTTTCCTTATTTTTCCGTTCATCACATTATTTTTTCGTTGAAATTTACTCTCATTAAATACGCCCATCAAATTAGGGGAAACGTCACACACGTTTATCTCATGATACATGTTCTCCCCAGGGAGGATTTTAGCTGACATTTATCTTGCCTAATTGCGAGTGTATATGTAACGATTCTTTAAATTTGATTGATGAACTCTCACGCCTTCACGTGTGATTAAGATGCAAATTGTGTAGAAAGATGAAATCTTTTCCAGCGATGCATCTTATGGACGCTGCGTATTCAGTTTTTCCTCTTTCGTGTTTGTAAACTTAGTGTCTCTCATGAATTTCCAGGATGGCTGAAATAGGATATAAATCATTCGCGGTCTTTGTCAGTCAGAAATTGCGTTGGTTGGGATGCAATAGCTTTATCAAACTTTTAGAAGCACGCCTTGACTTAAAAACACCGCATCATGAACAGTAGAGTCCAATAGCTTTGGTAGTGGTATAGCACGGCTTTTTTTTTTTTTTTTGGGGGCGAAAATAGAGTAGATTTGTTTCTAAGCAACGTGTCTAGAACTAACAATCTGAAGGAAATGCTCTTGGGGCATTCATTATAAAATATTTTACAAGTTAGCTTTCTTTTTTGTTTACATGGCCTACTGCCTCTTTATCTATTATCTACGTCAAAGGCAACATACGTTTTTTTTTGTCAAAAGCTTTTAACTAATCTAATTTTGTTTACGAATGGAGCTTAAATTTTTATCCTATTTTAAGCCATCTTGTTTAATATTGACTTAATGCTAAAAATTTAGCCATGATTTATTCTTGCTTGCTTATTTAAAAATGTACGTCCAAGTTAGTTGCTATGCCTTCTTACTAATGGTGTCGTCCTCGTATTACACCATATCGATTTTGAGTTTTTGACTATTTAGCATAGTTTTATATTCGAAACCAAAAATTTGCTGTAGACTATAATTTAAAAACTCCTGCAGCACTTTTATTTTTCACCACATATTCAAATAATATTTCAACTTTAAATAATATCATAAACGACAGCATTGTTTAAATATAAATTATTGAATTTCCAATTACATTCGTTATTAAATTTTTAGACGAGTAAATGTTAGTAGAATACTCGGGTAAAGTTTTCCATTTGAATATATGTAAGTCCTACTTTTAGTCCACTTTTATTTTTCACCCCATATTCAAATAATATTTCAACCCATATCATAAACGACAGCATTGTTTAAATAAATATAAATTATTGATTTTCCAATTACATTTGTTATTAAATTTTTAGACGAGTAAATGTTAGTAGAATACTCGGGTGAAGTTTTCCATTTGAATATATGTAAGTCCTACTTTTAGTCCACCTGGACTTCTTCAGAGATGTGGGAATTGTATATGACAATGCAATTTAAATTCACTAGGCTAAAATTGTATCCAAATGTCCTGTACTATTTCCACATTCCTGAAAAAGCACAGACGGATCAAAAGTCAGAATTAAAATGAAATTTGTTTAGAAAACTTCGCCCAAGAACACAACATTTACAAACTGAGGAATATAGTCTTTAAATAAATAAACAAATAAACGGGGAGATATACCAAATTGTACATGCTCAATCCTCATTGCCTGACCTTATTATTGCGAATAAGGTAATATAAGTCTTACAAATAAACCCATTTTTAAGAGAGAATGAAATTTGTCTATCAAAAATTGATGTCAAATTTCAGAACAACATGCAAGGCTGAAGCGAAATAAAAATTTGATTTTGTCAATTCCAGACACATGTTGATTTTGTTGATTACCTTCAGGTTTGTTTGTTTCTTGAAATTTGTAATAGTGCTTTAGGCAGTGAATATAAGATGAAAGTGGAAAAGATTCCAGACTAGTTTTTTCAGACTAGTCTGTTCTTGAGTCATAGTTTTTGGTCCATTTATTTATCAACTGGATAAAACCATGTTATATGGACTGTGGAAAACGTTCATACAAATTTACATTTATATGTAAGTGACTCCCAGTTTTTTGTATTTGTAAAGGAAATCTGCATGTTGACCTTTCGAGCTTCCATTTTATGCGTCGTATTTCAGATGTCTGCTTAGCCTTAGGACAACTGAGAAATAGGGCATCGATTTATATAAAGGACTTGATCGCTTGTATTCTTGAATCCTGGTTGTAACCCAATACTGGTATGTTTCGAATACAGAATATGCTGTGTCAAGGGCGTGGGTAGACATAACCTGTCTGCTACGGGATGTACTATTCATGACTTTGCATAAGCACTCAGAAATAAGTGAACACTTCTTACTTTTGAACAGATAATACTGACTATACTCCAAAAGTCGCTTCATGATCTTTAAATGGATAGCTTTTGTTTTGTTTGATCTTCATCCTGAATAATTTTGGACAAGTTATCTTTATCTGAGAATGGTAAAATGACAACAGTTGAAAGATTCAGCAGCCTAGGAACAAATGAGAGCATCCGGACGAGAAAAAAATGTACTGGCATTTCTGCAGATGGTCCCCAAGGAAGAACTTGATCACAAAACTGCTCAGCTCACCCTTAAAGCAATAAATCACACTCATCTTTGTATTTTTTTTTCCTTCAGAAATTCCTTATTACTTAGTGCCTGGACATACCCATGATGATCAGATATTGATGATTTGTCAAATGAAAAGGAGGTATAAATATAATCTTATATTTGTGGTTATATATGGAAGTTTTTGTGGATAGCACTTTATCATCGATCAAGCAAACCATACCCTGTCATAGCGAGAGAAAAAAAGTGTGGATTGGGATTCATACAAGTAACATGTTTTTAATTGAACAGGTTGGGTGTAATTTTGCGCTTACTGTCAACCCAGAGTAATTTAAACCAAACCTTCTGTATTGATTTCCAAATAAAACCCGTCACTGGAAATCCACCCGAAAGTTGGCAACCACTCAAAACAGTTAATGCGTCACTGACGGTTACTGCATTAGTAGACTGATATGAAAACGATATTTTTTGTGAATTTTCTTTTATGGAAGATTCGTTTTTGAAATACCAATTTTGCACCAGACTGCTATGCTATAATCGACCAAACGTTTTGGTTAGGTTTCTAAACTTCTATCGAATTTTAAAATTGAATGCTTCTCCTCCACATATGGTAACTTCGTTTTCATTCAATTGTGGGGAACTTTAAAGTTCAATCGATCCATTGAATAAACACAATTAAAATAATTTATTCCATTAAGGTAAAATATTGTAGATATGTATATATAGTATATTGGAAGCTCGAGTATTTTACGAATTGAATTTTTCATTTGGATTTTGGATTCTATCTAAACTTCGTTTTTCTTTAAAAAAAATGAACGCCGGAATTGTGATTTGCATAATTGTAATAATTTAAATCATTTCTGAAAATAGAAATCTGGGTTCTTTATTGTCGGTATTTGCTTCATGGTTTCAAATAATCCATTTCTAATTCAAGTTGCATCAACTCTACAGTCAGTACAAACTATCATATGGTAGTGGGGTAAATTACGGGTTTTGTTCAACAAATTAGTACAAATCATAAATTCACATTACAGTAGAACCTGTCTAAATGCATCCTGTGTAAATGAATAAACACTCTAAAAGCATAAAATGTTCTGGTCCCGACTTGGGACCCGTTGCAATGAACCTGTCTAAAAGCATATTTTCACCAGTTTCAAATCTATCGCCTTTAATATAACGCTTTTTAGTATTCTTATCCATACTAATCATACCTAGTTCTGTGAATTTATTTATTTGCGGAAAAACTAATTACACCGGAGTTGTTTTTTTCATGTACTAGGAATGTTTGAAAATATCATGTCTTGTTAGATTGTATGCCATGTCACATATACCCTTTTCTTTTATCCAGTCCTTCAAACACTGCATGACCGACATTTTTCTTTTGCAGGTGATCACTTATGACACCATATCCAGCAAAATGTGCTGCAGGCAAGTTAGCGAGAACACGAATCTATTCTGGGTAAACGCCTTTATCAATCAAATTCCCACGACTGCAACATCCACAGCAATGGGCAATTCTTTGAAATGCAGGTCCAGCAAGGGATGCGGTTAATCAATTTTTAGCTCTCCCATCACACCCACACCGTCCATTCTATAGCACCTCGTTTGAAAAACTTGCTGCACGATTGCACCAATTCTTCTTTTCTTCGCCCATTATCATCACACCTACGTTGCATCAATATAGTCGATCGTTATCGTTGGACGCTTGCCCGAATGATGCCATTTCGACGTCACACGCATCTCCATTGTCAAACTCTTGCAGGCTTACCTGCATGCCACAATCCCGTGTACAAAAGGGATTCGCCCCCCCCCACCCTCTCTCATTCATCCCTCGTCTGCGCATGCGCACAACAGGTAACACGCACGTCTATCGACGTTGCATTTCGGTTCGATAAAGCCATCAAATTGAGTGTGGCTTTTTACTCCACCCTCTGCAGCACAACGCGCTTGCGCCTCCACGTTCATTTCCAAGAGCATCGTAGAACGACGAAGATAGGCGAGAGTAACAGCTTCGTAGGTGTATTAAACGGAGGCCAACACGCTTATAAAAGTTTGAAATCCGCAGAATAAGGTAAGAACGTACAAGATCTGGTTGTTCATGTTTCGTTTCTGCAGCTTCTTCTTCTTCTTCTATTCATTGCTTTTTACTCGAACAGGGTCTAACCAGGACTTAACGGTTTTCAAGTCTTACCTGCCAGTCGAATTTCTCCTTTCTTCGAAGACCTTTGCCAATTATTGACTGAAACAAAAATCCATAGTTGCTAAACATGCATTCGTCCATTTTCGTCTCCTTTTGTCTGCTCGTCATCAGCTGCGGTCAAACTTTGGCTTTGGGTGGCTTCAGCAGTCACAGGGCCCGGCATTCCTACCTTAAGTGGGGCGGAGGGGTGCCCCCACCACCGGCCAGAAATCTCGTGCTTGAGGTAAGGTGTAATTTCAGTATTTATTTTTTAAAGACTGTGGTTATACATTGATTTTCCATCCAATTGCGTATGCGTTCTGGGAATGTCTTTGCTGACAGACCTGATATTTACTAGAAAGTTTTGTCCAAAGTGGAAGATGTTGGTTTGAAAAACTTGTACAGTGCTGAAATTCGATGTTCTGTACTTGCTGGAATAGTTTTTAAACTAGAATTTGGACCAACTTTCAACAAAACTTTCAATTTGGTTAAATTTTCGACTTTATGTAAAGTTTTTAACAATTGAGAAATAGAAAAATGACAGTGAAGATATTTATTTGTATAAATATTTTAATTTCAATGTTTTACGATGTTTGAAAAAATGTGTGGTATTAATTATTTTAAAAAAATGGTTAAAGGGCGCTATAGAGGTCCGTTATGCGCATTTAAATTATACACAATTATATTTAATATGCGGATCTTCTTGTTATAGCCTGGCTTCACAATTTTTTAGTACATATACCCAAGATAATCAGTCTTGAATATTCTATGGACATAAATTTAAATAACTATTTGAAATTGATGACTATCAGTGAATAGTCAACACATGTGAACCATTAAGAAATTTACACGATTCCTTCGAAATTAATGTTCTGTACAAAATCAGATTTGAATATAGTACAGAATTCTGTATTATGAACAGAAAAATCATGTTTACCTGAAATAAGGGTTATCTGTAATGATTTAGGTCATTATCATTGCGTTACCTGTAGCTATCGTATTATCAACCACTGTGCAATTAATTATTAAAACTAAATTGACAACATACGAGCTTTTGAAATGTCCAAATTGCTTTTTGTTTCAACCTTCATGCTGATCAGAAAAAAAGTTAGACCTATAGGTCACAAGGGATTGACTTTGTTTGATTAACGAAAACAAGTCCAGAATACTAAATTAGTAAAGATGCTCACAGTGTGGATGAGATGGGATATTTTTTTCCCTACCTTTTTTATGCTTCGGTAAAAAGCAACAGTGAAAAACAAACCACTAATGGCTTTGTTTTTGAAATTTACTATTTAATGCAACTTTGGTAATACCCATCACCTAATCAAATTCTTTCTAGGTTAACCATTTTAGATAAGCTGTTTGGAAAGCTAATTTGGTTTCTGGATGGATTTTACTGGTTAATTTTCATGTATATCCCATATGAATTCTTACATTCATTAACATTCCCAATTACAATTTGAAAATGCATTGCATCTTTAGAAATAGCGTTGTAACAGCGTTTACTAATTTACTAAAAACAGGGTAATTAGGTCTGGGCCAAAACGCTCTATTATAGTAGATGGCCCGTATAATGGTTTCATGTTTAATGTACTATAGTATGCCTGGGGTACGAACAGACTTAATTGCGTATTTTCAAACAGGATTAAAGGTGCAGCATCGATTGAATTGATGTTATACATTTATTCGCTCGCTGTATTTATTTGATAATGAAAAAACTGAATTTACATACTTTAATTTGCATCAAAGCAAAATTATAAATCCTCTAATAAACTCCCAGAGCTTTATTTACCCAAAAAAATATTCTTCATTCAGAACGAATTTTTTATTGCAAAACTTACTTAATTAGGTTTTCAATTATGAACAATCACGTTGTAGACGCCTCTGAGTAGATGTTTATAAATACATATATGCAAGTACAGGTTAGAACGCATAACAGGTTATATTTTTTGTTGTTGTAAATTTCAGTATATTATGCTTCAGTACATACGATTCTTGAATTCCAAATATTGCATACAATTTTTATTTCTGTGAATATACTGAAAATTCATCAACTCCGTTAGAATGAAATAATGCTGTTAAGTCGTCTGTCATGATTAATTAAGCGAATGATCTGGCTTAATATTCAAATACTGCATGACAATTCTCTAAGATGGTTGAAATGTAGGATGTTGAATCGTACGTTTGAATGACGTCAAAGGGTTTATAAGCCTACGATTTTTGAAAACGAATGTTTGCTGAATTTTATTTGCTCATTTAATTATTGCTTGCTCGTGTACATCATGGCTTAAATGCTTACGTTTCAAATTTAATCCACGAGTAGGAAGCATCTGAAGGGATTAACAAGAATTTTGTACGTGGGCCTATTTAAAAGAATAGACCAATGGGCAGTTGGTCCATAAGCTTATGATCCATTCCATCTTAGACGCTTATGACAATAATAAGCTAGACATGATTGCTTATAATTAAACGAATTAACAAACCTGTTTCAAATGATACCATACAAATTTAGGTACTGTTATTTGACACTTAATAACATTCAACCTTTTTTCACATCCGGCTATGTTTTAAATCATCTCATTATTCATTTAGTGATGAATGGTTTGCGTTATTGAAGACTGTGCATGTATTTTGCTTTATGTTTAAAGGGAAGTAAATTTGAAAACAATCTTTTTTTTGTAGAAAAATATACATCATTAATGCATTCGAACAAAGAAAATAATTTAGCTCATGAATTTGGGCTCTTCTTTGTATTCTTTGAGATCAACGCTAAGAAACCAATTAAAAAAAACCTTGCTATTTTTAATTATATAACACTCCTAGTCTTCTGAAACTGGGTTGAATGATATATGTTACAGTTAAAACTGTTTTTCCACCCTAAATGGCACGCATATATTCTCAGTTAATGTGACGAAATGCCTAGTAATGTGCAAATACTTGCATAAATTCTTGTCGTAAATTTGGGAATTTAATCAGAGCCGCTCGCAGTTTTTCATAAAATGGGTAGAGCTCGTTTCATAAGAAATGTCGTCTTCAAGCACTAATTGCTGCACAGTATATGTGCATTTTTCGAAGCTTAGTTTAGCAATTTTTATAGTCGCTATTTAATTTAAGAAAATAGCACGCTCGCATTACTGTCATTAAGATTTTTAACAACCTTATAGTTGACGAAACATAGGACTATTTAAACATACATGTGTTTCAGGTATTTTAATTCCTTTAGAAACGCTTCAGCTGTGCCTGGCTGTTTGATGTACCGATATTATACATGTATTAATGATAGCTACTTCAGAGCTTGACATGTCTAATACGGCTTCCTTACATTTAATCAATGTGAATAAACAAGATAATGAGCGCAAAAAAATAATAACGATATCGTTTATTTTAGCCTGATGTGTAATGCTCGAGATAATTTTAATTTCAATGCACACATCGATATAACTAAAATATTAACGATTTAGCCCCATTTTGTAACCAGTTCTGTATTCTGGTTTTAGTTATTCCCAGTACATTTGATGATTTCAAGTTTAGTGTTATTGTTAATGTTGAAGTGAGGTTATCATCATGAAACTATAACTATGTCATGATTCTAAATAATTTTTTAGTAAACTTTTAAACACTTGATGATGACCAATTTTCTAAAACATGAATATCAATTATTTATTACTTTAATCATGTCCACGTTTTAATATCAAATCGAATTTCCATATGATTATAGTCAAATCTAAAATGTACATTTATTTAGCGTTTCCAACACTTTCTTGATTATATAAATTAGTATACATTTACCATTTAATTAGTTTATTTTTATTAAAACGTAACATTTTATTTATTTTTACAATCACGAAAAAAGATGATTGCATATGGTGAACACAGTTTCTAATTGAATGTAAATTATAAACTGCTGCTGTTCATCTTTTCAACGTAATTCATCCGACGTCAATTGTCCATCAACACTCCAACGTATATGGGCGGGATATTCATGTTAAAAATACATGGTCGACATCACGAAAACATTGCCCCTTCAAATTACTTATTCATATTTATGCGAAATTTGCATTTCGAAACGTTTTCGACAAAGTGGCGAGAGCGACTACGTTTTGAAAGGTCGTTGAACCAAATGGAAAATTGAAGATGCTTTGAATTAAGAGCCATTGTTGTAATTTGTTCTAGCGTTGATAGTCTTAACAAGTGCACATTTGATGTAAAATGCCCTCGTTAATTAACAGAAGTTGGAATTGGACCGAAAATATTGACAATATAATATTACGATACCAAAGACCCCAATTTATGTCCGAAGGTTTAAAGTGAGTTTTTTTAGATGATTTCCCATAGGGTAAGAAATGTAGTTTGGGAAATTCACTCTTGGGGTGGTGAAAATATGGCTGTAAACTTCCTACCTACAAATTCATCCAATTTTAAACGAATAAGGTCTGTATTTTTAAATTTGACGGAGACATTTATTTATAAGCACTCTATTTTGGAAACTCTCCCTGTGGTTCAATTTATAAAATCTCATTAGTCCAAATTCTTGTATGAATTGGTGTGATGTAAATTTAAGGAATTTGTTCACATAAGGTGATTCAGAATGAGAATCTGTATTTATTTGTTGAACAAACAAGCAAACATTTTGGTATCTATTTTAATTTTGCTTGCTACCAACTCTTTCACTTTACATTGAAACACAGAATATCCTTTACGCATATTGCGAATATACAGAATAGTTGCGGTATAAATGGTTATCATTAATCAACGTCTGTTTTATTCATATTTCACAACGAAAGAAGTGAAGAAACTTTCATTTATAAAATCACAAAAATGTTTTAAGTTGTTTAAAATCCATGTATCTTAATTAGCAAGTTTGCTTTTATCTGCATGATTTCCACCAGAATAAATGGCTCCTTAATTGCAATTTTATATTGTTGCTACCATAGCAACCCAGATTCGATGGCTTTTCAACAGGTTTTTTTCCAAATATACGTGCGTTTCTAACAATTGGGAAGAATAAGAGGTTGTGTAGAGAAAGTGGAACTGCATGTACTTGAGTCGAGAAAAGTGATAACAAGGTTTGTAAAAGCATAGAAAAATCAATTTACGTAAGTTGGTGAAAAAAAATTGCATTTATTTCTGGCTTGGTTGATGAAAGTGTTTCCAGATTCTTTGAACTCCGCTATGAGAAGTTGCGATGAAAATCCTTGAGCGAATGTTAGCACTGAACGTTAAAACAATGTGACGCCCATGTTAAATATTTGATGTGATGATCAATTGGGAGGCCGCTTTTTAGTCATGGTTCCATGGATTTACAACTAAGTTATAAAATCGGATGAAAAATATGAATAATTTATTAGTTAGTGATTTCATTTGCTAGTATTTTTTACAGCTATTGTGCTGGCTTTCGTCAAAATTGTGTTTTTGCACATTGAAATCAATTTGGTGAATCATTTATGATTACGTTTTGCTAAGCTAATAAAGAAGCCCTGGTTTTGTATATTAATACAGACTTTCTGATTGACAAGATAAAGGATGAAGAATATTTTAAAATTTTCATTTACAAGGCGTTTGTCCTCAACAAACAAACCCATACTGTACTGTGTGTTGATTTTAAGGGAAAGGGTTGGTTAATATACCTTTCTTTATTGTCACTGCTTTGAAAAGTACCTCTCCTGAGACTTTACCATTGTATTGAATCTTACTGCATGAATCATAGTGCAAAAGAATGAAATTCTATTGCATACATTTTATAAATATGTATAATATATCTAAAATAGCATAATATCGTGGAATATATTGCATGTTCTGTTTATCGACTATATTTAAATCCATTTTTTGAAATGTGGATTTTATCTATTTAAATATTTTGTAGCACATTTTGAAATGTTATATACAATTTAAAGCGGAGGATCAAAATGGAAACACTTGTTACCGGTACCGGTACAACTTAGTGGTTCAATGAAACATCAGTTACTCCTTGAACTGCCTCTATAGTAAATTTATATTCTTCTTTTTGAAGAAAATTCCCACTCTCTTTTCTAATTATTTCACATGGACAGAGACACACGATAAACACAACCTCTAAATTATGTAAACAAACGAAGGAAGAAAAGTCAGTGTTGCCATCTGAATTTTCTTAATTGTAATCGTGTATTTATACATATTTAGCTAAATTATAAATCTGTTGAATTTTTACCATGCATGGTTAACTTTAATCAATGAGGATTGTAGCATGATATAGTTTTCCCTCAATATTCCAATGTTAGCAGTGTTTGCCCCTAATCCAGCAATCTTCCTTTGGTCCAATCTTCAACAGACACATCCACCATTCACAAGCTAATTGAATCGCATTCTAAAAAAAACTGCGCAATCATTTTATTAATATTATGATTGACACTTGCACTACTTTTTTGCTATTAGGGCTCACATGCGTCATTTTTGCATTTCCTATCCTGGACCCCCCAACTCGCTCCTTAAATTTAACGATATTATTTCTCGTTAAAGGTCTGTTTTTATCGCAGTACTTTTGTTTCCTCTGTTAATTTTTTTCTGCTCACCACACCCAACGTGACATTTCTGGTGAACTTTTATGTGGAAAACCAATGAAGGATTGTTGCAACGTCTACAGGGAACTGTTTTCCCTCGATAATTAATCAAATCTTTGGCCACATTTATACACTGGGGTAAAGCCATGTGAAACATAAGAGATTAACATTTTATTGCCTGAACAGAGAGTGCATAGGTGTCAACGTGGTGGCCTACGCAAATGGCAAAGGGAACCGCCTCCGTAAATCATTTTGGGACAAATTAATGACGTCGGTAATTATGTCGGGAAATTAGAACAGGTCTAATTATATATTGTGTTTGGTAATTTAGGTTTAGAAACTAGGGACTAGTCACTGGCGCACTGTGTTCTACCGCTTTGTCGTCATGCCTAAAGCCGTTTTTTGGGGAGAGGGTCGTCCATAAATTCAATTTGCTCGGTACTAATATAATCCACATAAAAAATGGTATATGATAATAGGTTAAAATCCATATATACATTGTGCGGATAGATGTAATACTGCATTGTTACAACACGGTCACCTGTGTGTTAAATCATGGACCTCGCTTATATCACTAACTGGCATTTTGGACCCAGAAGCCCACGCTGAATAAACTTATCCATGGATCTTTTTGTAGTTTTTTGTCATATAGTTATGCTAAAATAATCCATAAACTCAATAGCACGCTAGAATAATAAAAGCTTTATAAAAAGTACGTATCTCGAAATTGGTTTTCAAAAATGATAAAAATGCATTATAATTCCTTGAGGGAATGGTAAAGTGAAACTTTGACTTTTAAATTTAATAAATATGAAATGATTGAAACATGAATCTTTCTAAACCATTTTAAAAAGCAATAACGAGTTTCAAGTTGTCGTTTTTTTGGCTTACAACTCAGGGTAGAAATGAAAAAGTACAGAAAACGTAGGATGTTTGAATAACTTTTCAATGATTTTTGTGAAACATCTTTTCTCAAATAAAAAATTATAGAAACATTCTTGTTTCTGTTTTTCTCAAATGCACATATGTATGCTTAGAAATTCTGACATATGTCCTTAAGGCTGAAGGATATCATAGACGGAAAATTACATATTCCAATTTCAAGGTAAACTAAATCCTAGTTTAAAATCGATAATAATTTTCATTTTTTATCCCTTTATGTATATATTTTTCACTGTTTTGAATTTATAACTTGCATAAGACATTTTTGAGCCTACTCCATTAAATTGTCCACCTTGAATTGATGTTGGAAATTATTTATATCGGATATTCGTTGTCGTGCTCATTATTTTAATGACACTCAAAATTAAGGATTACAGGACATATTGTTCTGATAAATTCGAGTTGCGCTATTCAGTGTCAGTTGTGATAGCTGAAATGTATTTATATCGTATGTATGTAAATATCATTTGCAATCATGTTCAAATATAATCCTTTATGCGAATTTTGCCTAGCAAGAAATGGATGATAAACAAATAAGCTTCGGATTAGTTTCACCATATGTAACATAGAAATTGTCGCTATTTTCCAAATAAATCATTCGCTATCTATAGTATGTGAAATCCCAAATGAAAACATATCAATGCACAAATGTGTTATATAACAATAATTTCCAGTGAAACATAACATGACATGTTCGATTGTATCATTCGCGTAAATGTTTATTTAAAGAGAGACTGCTGACCAATTACAACACCGATCTAAACTCCAGTTTGCGTTTGTTTGGGAAGCTTCCAAACATTGGGAAGGATAGGCTTAATAGGATACAGTTTATTGTAGTGTTTCTGGGCTTTCTCTATAATAACGTTATGCTCTGATAGTCTAAATGATATTACGAGTTTTTCCAATACACGGTGAGTCATAAAAAAGTAGAACCCAATATAAAAAATGGCAACTTCGCGAAAAATGCTTCAATTTAAATGAAATTTGGCACTTACATAGAACAATAGTGTAGGGAAAAAAATGAATTATAAGATGTGGTGAAAATGTTCTCTGGTGGCCTTTGCACAAGCCCGGAGTCAAACGCGCCATTCTTTGATTGACGAATCGCTTATATCTGGTCGAGTTCAATCCAAGTTTTCTTAATTCGTAGTTTTTTATTCTTCGATATTATTAATATTCGATTTGTAAGCCTTTTCCTGGAGAACTCCCCAAATTTTGTAGACCACTGGATTAAAGTCTGGACTGTTTGGTGGCAAATGGTTGGGTTCGATGAACTGTGGCGTTTTTTGTTGCAGCAGTTCGACTGTTTCTTAAGCCGGCGCACCGTTTTGTTGAAAAATGAAAAACTCCTAAATTTGTTGCATGTCCGGAAGAAGTTTTTTTTTGTTGCTAAACTATTGTTCTATGTAAGTGCCAAATTTCATTTACAACGAAGTATTTTTCACGAAGTTGTGATTTTTTTTATTGTGTTCTACTTTTTTATGACTCACAGTCTTATCTATTATTTCGAAACATCTTAACACGGATAATACATGAATGCTTTAAAAAAATCAGAGAAAAGCTAATTTTATTTGTTTGTTAGTTTTTGAATTTGTTGCTATTATGTATGTAGAGCATTTCATCGCAAATGAGGAAAGCGTACGTTGATGTAATATGAAATTTTCCCTTCATGACAAGCAATTAAGGCTGTTTGCATAGGTATTGTTTAGGTACAATGGTTTCCTTGTAACCTAGAAATACTCTGTATACACGTTGAGTGATGTACAAAGCCTATACATTGCTATTCACATTTTAATATGGTTCGTTGCATGCAATGTCTGCTTGTAGGTGTATTTTCTTACAAGTTTTACGACAAAAGGGCCTCTACCATGACTTTATCGACGAACTCTAACATTAAATGGAAAGTGAAAATCTAATGGATCCCATTTGTAATTAGCATGATTAGTTTATCAGATAAACAGAAAACCTTTCCATCAATAGTTCAGGTTCTTAAATGCACTTTGCAAAGACTGCCATCACCTTAACTTCCAGAGCATCAGCGATGACGTCACATTTCTATGACCTATTTTTATTTGGCCATGAACGAATGTGTATACAGCCATTTTAAAAGAAGATTGATTGCTACGGTATTTTTGTCTGTTTTAAGCTGACTATAGTCTCGAACCTAGGAATTAATGACTCACTCTAAATTTTCCAGAGTTTGCCGATAAACGACGGTGTATTTCTGAATTGAAGTCAATAGAAGTTGATTGGTGAAGGATTTTCCCAAATCGGCTTAGATTCTTCAGTCTAGAAATAGAAAATAACAAGGCCAAATATTGACGTCTTTTTAAATTTAAGCAATTGAAATCAAATCAAAAATGTTGACTGAATCGGACATTTATTAAGGACGGTTCGCAAATCATCGATCCATTTCCTTGCCCAAACTGAACGCTGCAGGCTTGGTAGGTTGAGTTTTTTGAGTAAAAATCGATATAAAGATGGTGTCTGGGGGCCATATTTGGAATAGGTTAACACATATTCCTCCACCTATGGTGTGGCATTTTCTTCCACTGTAATACATTTTGACGATTTTATCTCGTTATTTATGAAGTGTCTTTGCGAATCCCTTTGAAAACGTATGTAAAAGTGTGGTTTTTCCATCTGTTACGTCCTTTATTAACTGATTCAGCGCATAAACACGTTTTCGATCTTGAACTCGAGTAGTTAACACCAGTGTTCTGGGGGAATTCTATACGAAATGAAATGTTGCATGCTTGGAATCTCAAAATAACTAATGGTTGGCGTGGGCTAATACAAAATAATAATCTAATATATTCGGATGGTTCACTTTCGAACGTGTCTTGCAGAAGTTGGAGGAAAATTACCCAGGAAATACTTAGATCAAATTTTACAGTAAAAAAGTAACGGTTTTTTGCTACTTTCCGGAATTAAAAAAATTACAAAAAACGATATTTTAAGCTGATAATTCCACAATTTCCTCAATTTTTATCAGCGTTTTTCGAGCACTTTAAAAGTAAAGTTTTCTAAAAAAAAAAATATTCTTACTTTCATAGTCTCAAATTTTTGTATTCCCAGTGGATCTTGTGGTAAAGTCTATATGATCGTAGCTTATAAGAAAATCCACGATGAAACTACCTAGTATATCTATTTTGACTTTCTCACTTTAGTATTCCTGGATGTGCTTAACCGTAGTTCTTGGATTTTGGTTAGCATCATCATTTTTCTACATTAGCGAAATGAAGAGTTATATCTTCCTGGCATTTTCGTTACTTTTCCATTTCGTTAGTGCTCAAACCAAGCACGTGTGTTAAATATGTATTACTTTTCATCTTTTCATTCACTCCTTGGAAAAAAATACCACCAATGATAGCTCTATTGATTTCTTTATGAAATGAACCCCAGTGAGATGCTAAACCGTAGCTTACAATTTCAAAGTGCAATTTTAGTAGTACCATGAGAATATCTTGTTGGCAATTGCATTGTAGTTTATTATGAAATCTTGTCGTATTTTGCTATAAGCACAAATTTCCACTTTACCAACTTTTCGTTTTCTAAAATTGCTTTTACTAAAATTCATGGCAAGAAGCGAATTAACCGGTCTAGGAAGCTGAAAAACTGACGGCATTTATGAAAAATAGTTTTCATAAAACTTCAACAACTTTGAATTACTTGCTCAACCAATTTAATTTAGAAATTTGAAGTGAAGCCAAAACATAAATGTGTCGAGCTAAACTATAATTTACTGTAGATAAACAGATAGACAGCTAAAGCCGATTAGGGTACATAGAAACCAAGTGAGAGCTATCAAGAGATGAGTTGGATATCATCGTATAAATTGAGTTTTTCAGTAATGTTAGCACATCGGATCCAATGTCGAATTTGTCAGGCGTTTCAACTGCAGAGTGTCTGTAAACGACGTTTGAAAGGAAAACTGTCAATATTTCTGCGTTTGATAATTGTCGACACACCATTGTTTAACCACATGTCCAACATCTCAACGTTGATGGACTGTGAAAAACATTAATTTCAGTTAAATATTTACTAGGTTGTTTAAGAAACTTTCTGGTAGAATGCAGGGTAAAGCTCCCTGATGGCAAATAGACAAAGAATTTCAACGAACAGAAAGAGAAAACTCGAATGTCAGTAGATTTTCTCTTTTCATAGCAATGACTTCGATAGCTTCGATTGTTTTTAAATATTATGAAGTTAGGATGTTAATATATCGATTTAAGCTTTAGGGTTGATTATACATATATGCATCTAGATCCCAGTTTGGAGGCACTAAATGTTGTTATCAAAAACACAATATCACACCAGGCCAAACAGTCAGCGCAGCGAAAGGCATTTTAATTGTAAGAAAGAACCAAAAATCAATATTCGTAATTCTGCGGTTTTTACTCTGTTTTTGAAAGCCTCGACTAATCCTTGCTCTAAGCTCCCTTCAACATAACGAATCTGTAAGTCTTAAAAGTTTTAGCTGTTGGCATTTAACAATAATACAGCTAACATTCTCCATGGTTGGTCTCCACTCGACAACAGGAAATTAAAATGAGAACAGGCAAGACTACCTCCGCTCATTTCCTGACCAAAGATTCATTAAAATCCTACTTTAACTAATTACTTATATAAATATAGCCTTCATATAGGCGGTTCAGCAAAGCATTCCTGGAAGGGCTGATTTTTCCAACATCTTGACGTTAGGAATTATCATTTGAATTGTGCAACCAAATGAAAATCATCAATCTTATGTTTTTCGCCTTTACTGGTTTGATGTATTTGACGTTTATTTAATAACGCCTTATGTCGGATTAAAGAAAGCAAACAACTGGGAAGAACTCCAAAAGATGCACTGTAATATTTGTACTAAGTTCACTAGAGCATAATGAAATAAAATCAGATGCGGCATTTTTATTTTTGCAATTGCATGTCAAAATGTCAAAAGTTATAGCGGTAAAATATTCATCTTTAACAAATAATATAAGAATAGACATATTGTGTTTGATATATGCGATTATCTCGATTAATATAAGTTTATATTAAGCTTAAAATAATTGGAGCGTGATACAATGTGTCAAATAAAATTTTATTTGAAATGTTTTGTGGGTAGAAATGCATGCAGTTCATGTGTATATATATATATATCTTTTGCAATATGAGAATATTGCAGTACACTATTATAGTCATAATGTTTAAGAACTCGTCTTATTACGGTTAAACAAGCCGTCGTTATGATAAAAGTATTTCAACTATGAAACTAGAAATATCTTGTATGAAGTTCCAAATGATGGACAGTAAAATAATGAGGTCCAAATTTGAGTCTATTGCGAATGACGCTACTACATAACATCGTTCCCTAGAGATGCTTTTTATGATACTTATGGTCACATTTCCTTCATGAAAAATGGTCCTGCAATTCCAGAATCCACATTTATGACTGCATTCTATACTTTATATTACGTCATTTGCTAACCTATTTTGACATTTATTCATTGTCATTCAGCTACTATTTCTGCGTGGACATTACTTCCAATAGTCCAATATAGGTTAAAAAAAGAATTCGGTTCATATTTATAAGTTAAATGGTAAAATTTAGTAAATTTAGCAAAAATGAACGTTTTAAGTTTGTAAAATGTACTTCAGCAGAGTAAGATAAGATTACAGGCTATGCACTGAATATGCTAATGTAGAGTGCTTGTTCGTATTTATGCTTATCTTTTCCTAATTTAATTTTGAAAACGTAAGCGTCATATATACTGACTTATTTTCAAAGTTGCATAGTTATATAATATTTGAATAAATGTTGGTTGTCATTAAAAATCAGCATAGCAACATGAGCTTGCTCATTAAATCTTTATTCAAATTCCATTGGCGCTCAGTTTTGTCGTACATACATGTACAAACATTAGTCTGTAATGATTATTTAAAAACATGTGACAAGCCATTAACAAGCTAGGATATGATATTATTTTTTGATATCTGACATTTTTAAAAAGCTGTCAAGCATGATATAAAGTATCAGGTGTAAGTCCCATGTCATATTTTGTTTCAGTTTTATACACACGAAAGGCCAATTATCATAATGTTATTATTTAACTTGTTGGAACAATTTTTATGTACTCTATAACTATTGTTTTTGAAAAGTCTAACCTTTCAAATACTTTCTGCAGTATTGATGAATTTTACATGACCACTTGTTATGAACTCATTATACAGTATGCGTTTGCCACTATTATCTTTATTGCAATAATATTGTCGTAACTTAATTCTACTCAGCACTATATAAGCCCAGCATATCATTTTAAAAATTATGCTGTATACACATGTTTATTTTATGAGGTAGTTCTATATATAGTAAATTTGTATCGTAATCGTTCGATAACAATAGACCAGAAGCATGCTACCGAATGAAAAACATTGCTCTAACTATTCTGACGTCAAACATTAATGTGATAAGGTGAAAAGGGGAAATTATCATAGTTTTGCACTCGGTCTCTGTTAATTTTCTAACGCAAGCTGTCATTCACAACTACGTTTGTATATAATTTACTTATGCCTACTTAATATATGGAATACTGCAAACATGTGCTGTACTTCTCCAGTACTGTATATAAGATATTGTTTGCATGTACTCATCAATTGTACGTGTCTGCGTGTAATGAATCTTTTTTAAATTATATAAATGTCAGACAGCCAGTCGGGGTTTGATGTACCACCTCTTAATTAAAATTTATGTATTAGTGGAGGATGCCAAAAATATGAAAATATAACAAAAATGCATTAAGTAATTGAATAAAATTAGAGCAAACTTGGGAATTTTACTTCGCTATAGTTGCATTTTATTTGAACAAATAACCAGATAAAATAAATTATTTTGGGTCTTTATTCAGATGGAAATAACTTCTTCTTTACCTTTATTTAAAGTTTAGCGTATGATATTTTCTTCCCCCACATAAAATATATATATTACCGATTACCAGATTAAAATTCTAAATACCATAATCAAAACAATACAACGTGTTAAGGTATTTTTAAGTTTGAAAGTATTGTCACATTGCAACAAAGTTTATATTAAAAATTGTATGATATGTGCGATGGTGAAATTATATTATAAATGTCATGTGTGCAATATACGTATAGTACTTACTTTCAAAATGCAATTGGCTCAATAATCTCTTCCCAAATTGGTCTAGTTTATATGTATACAGTATATTGTGATGAAACAATTACTATATTTTGGAATGTAAATGTAGTTTATTAATATATACGACATACTTGACACGACTAGTTTTTTTTACGAAAAAGCATTTTCATAAATGTATTTTACAAACTTATTTTTCGATGTGATGTTTTATTCCCAAAACGAGAATTTAGGCTAGTTGTGTGTTAGTATCGTTTTTGTTTCGGTGATGTGTCGATAATTATTCCCATGCGCATTTTCACGCTCTCAAAATCTCTTTTAGTACATCCACCCTCATTAATTTTACACGAAGATTGCGGTCCAAATTGTATTCGTTAAACGAATATTATGCCTCCCAACTCAAGTACTTGCTCTGCATATGACACAAATTAATATTCAATCTACAATTGTAGAGGTTTTTTTTACCAATTTGAGTATTTTGTTACAAAACATGTCGTTGGAGTGTATTACTATGGCGTTTAATGGGCAAGTCTACATTCCTCAACTAATTAATGAATTGAACTTGTGTCATTGTTGTCCAGTGCTCGAACATTTGTTATTATGGCTTTCGTGACCAATTATAATATATTGATTGTCACCTATTTCAGAATCAGGACAAAACATAAATGAAATCCACTTACCCCGAAGGCAATATGAAATGAATTAAAATAACCACATTGGACATGCGATAGCAGTGTAATTAATTAGCAAACGCTGTTGATGACCTTTAAACCATTTTGTTGAAGACAATGATTTGACTCGTGACTGCAAACATGTTTTTGATGGCTTCAGGGTTTCCTAAGGGATTCATGTTGTCGTCATTCAAGAACGTTTATATTTGCTGATGGCCAGAATGCAAACAAGCTCACTTTCAGTAGTACTTCTTGGAAACATGGTTGCATGGTGATGGCGTATTTCCACCATGAAGCTTGACTAACTGCTCCTTAGGGGCTTCCATTGAGATGGGAGTGAAAACATTTTGACCTCATGTCGAACTTCTGTATTTATATTGAGGGATTTTTGAAAGCTTTATATTAAGGCGTCTGTTGTTGACATCCTATTGGACCTTTTATCTGAAGTTATGAAAAAGGGCATCAAACTTTCCAGGCAGTTCGTTCCTATACATATTTACGTTTATTGCGCTTTAGGGACCGTCTACGTTGAACATCAAACAGAGTACTGCATTTGTTGACAAAGGTTTGGCCAGCAGTATGTATGTGTTGACCATCGAGGATTAAGGGAAAGTGGGTAAGCTTTTGCTGAGTCAACACACCGGTATTAGAATTTACTAGCCATCATTCGGAGATTGAACTCAGAATGTATTTATATGTTTCTGTGTCTGCTGACAAATAGTAGCCATATCATGGTTGTTGTCGTCCAAACAAAGGACAAATCAGTGAGCTTAATTTGAGATAACGAATTCCTTAATTATAACAATAGACGAAATTGATCCTGAAACAGCAGCTTGGCGCTATTGAAGGGGAACACCGAGGTCTACTTAGTCTTGAACTAGATTTAAAATGTTGAATTCTCCTCAGGAAATATTTGTACAAAATAAAAATGGCAAGTTTTCAGTTTACTTATCAAATTTATCTGTATTTTTCTTGTGCCATAACAGAGTATAAAGCCATCGAATTTGCATAATTGAGTTAGATCCATTGCGTTTGCTATAAAGAACGCTTAGGGCCGTCTTTCTGTTAAACACGTATGCACTTCAAATGGTTCAACATTAAAAATAGCTGTCCTCACTTTGAATTTAATCGAGTTAATAGGCATAAAGATCACCTTCTTTTCGTTTCGATCAAGATGGCGTTGACGCTTTTGAAAACTAATTGCATGCTCATAGGAATTAACATCAAGTATAAAATTGGAAATTACAAGGCAAGGTGGAACTAATGTGGTTATTTACTCGATTGAGGCGACTAAATTTGATTTTCATCACCGTAGGTGATTAACTGATTGCATGAGTTAACAGTAATTATGTTAAAGTCTTTTAATTTAGACCTTAATTTTTAATCACCTTCAGGTAATGACATTGCAAATCATGTTGCTGCTGATATGAGGGCGTAAAATTGTATTTTTGGCAGCATCTCTCATGCATATGCATCCTGTTTAGTATATAATGGCTATGATGTCTAACTAAAAGGGTTAATGGAATATACAGGGTGGGCCAATAAAAAGTAAGCCAACTTTATAAAAATCATAAAATGGTTATTTGTTAATGGGATTTATTGAAAATTTGTACATGTGTACTTAAATAAGATACAAAAAAATTCCCTGTTTCAATTTGTGTTCAAAGTTAGTACCTTTCACGGAAATACAAGTCCTAAGGCGCATACGCCATTGGGCGATTGCCTCGTCGATTGCTGTTTGATTAATTTCATTCCAAGAGTCCCGACCTAAATCTGCTTGACTATGCAATCTGTGGTATAATGGTTGACAAAGTGTATCGCTCAAAAATAACAGACATCGACGAGTTAAAGCAGCGAATTTTGGATGCTTGGAATGGAATTAATCAAACAGCAATCGACGAGCAAACGCCCAATGGCGTATGCGCCTTAGGGATTGTATTTCCACAAAAAGTGCTAACTTTGAACACAAATCGAAATAGGGAATTTTTTTGGATCCTATTTAAGTACACATGTACAAATTTTCAATAAATTCCATTAACAAATAACTATTTTACGATTTTTATAAAGTTGGCTTACTTTTTATTGGCCCACCCTGTATATCTGAAGTCTTGTAGATTTTGGAGGGAAAAAAAACCTGAAAATAAACACAACTCACTTCCTATCCTATACTGAGTGTATGTAATTCTGTACATGTTGCTGTATTTCTTAAAACATGCAGAAGAGAATCTTGAATCAAAATGTTGTTATTCGGGTCATGTTTTTCATCTGAATTTGAGGTCTGAAAACAAATCTTGATTGTTGTTTACATGATCCCTCACCGTTGTTTGTCTTCTTTGAAGAATTTCACCATCTTCAATTTGCGGCTTTGGTCTTTTACAATTAAATGAGACTTGTACGTCAACAAAATGGGCATGCAAGTCACTCTTGATAAAACTAATCTTTCCTTCTTTCGTTACTCTGTATTCCACAACAAGATATTCCCTAACAACATTCGTGGATGGTGTGACCTGACGTGACCTGAATACTTAAGTTTATGGTTCGTAAAACGTATTGCGCAATCAGAAGAATGGGTGGTGTGCAGTATGACAAATTGCTTCTCCTTATAATTTGTTGTTTGAATCGATGATTAACTTTTAATCACCTACCCCAACCTAGCAATCTCATTATTAGTCTTCCTTTGCTACTGCAGTACTCATTTTAGTAATAGTTGAATTGCGTGAAGCTTGGTCCACTACAAAGGTTAATCAATACATTGAGAATGAAGCTTTTCTTTCTACATCTATTTAGGGAAGTAGAGATTTTCTGGCATTTCATTCTCCCTATAGTGTTGTGCTACATTTAAAACATTTTCTGGAAACTGTCTCACGAAGGTAATTTGTGGTTTTAGCTAAGATCTTAAGAGCATACTATATATCAAAAAGAAAATAACATACAAAATCCAGCAGAAGATTCTTCTAAACATCTCTGCACATGTTATCCTCAAGAAAATAACCAGTATAATGTTAGTCACCATTTTATTTATACAATTTACAAATACACAAATACATAATTTAAAAGTAATGTGATTTAATATACAATAAATTGTTTTATAGTAGTATAAAATTCGGTATTGAAGCAAGCAGTGAAATATGTATGGATAAATCTCCAATGATTTTATGGATGTCTAGCAAATCATGCTTAGAATAAACGTAGTTTGTTCGAGATATGCAAATGAAATGCTTTCATCTTCCATAACAACACATGTTGCTTGTTAAAATTATTTGACATTAACTTGTTGACGTTTCGATTTTGGTTTTATGTTACGAAAACCTGCTCGAAACTTAGAAAGTCTTGGTAACTTCAAGAATAATTCATAATCTTTTAAAAAACAATGAAAACACCATGGCAACAGCAATTATTTTACTACAAGTTCAATATTGAAAGAATCCATACATGTTCCCGTATCATCTAACATACAACTAAAATTTCCTATATGAAACGTAATTTATTTTAAAGTAGCACAAGTCGATTTCCTTGTACGTATTTGCATAAGCTTTTTTTTATTTGAACACATTGGATAATGCTCCGGATGTGAATTCACTTTGAAAGATTACTTACCTAATTTACACATAGCTAATACATCGAATTTCTTCTCTTTCAAAGAAGTAAGTTACAACTTTCTCTGGCTCTATAATGGATTCATTTCCACAAAAGTAGACCCATTTGCAACTTATATAGCTGAACTATAAGATAGCTCGAATACGTGTTACCTTTGTGTTTGTACCTCCTTAGCTAATCCTTAGTGACAGCAATAGGAATTAGGCAATTTATTTATTTGAAGCTCGTTCTTAGAAGGTTTTAGGATGGAACCTTGAGTAATTAGATGAAAGCTACGCAAGACATATTCTCCACTCAATTACACCTAAACAAAATAAATAAGCCAACCAGGGAATGCTTTTGAGAGTCAATTTACAGCACATTGGCGTTAGAAAGTAACATATGGTGCTTTGGAAATAAACATCAATAGCCATTTGTGCTAAAACCCGTAGGTGCCGTCAATGGGGCTTGTACACATGACCTGAAAAATAGGTCTAGTTATATTTTATCTAATAACCCGTTGTGATTTCTATTCGAAATTAAATTGACTCGTTCAGTATTCTTCTCGGAAGTTGTGAAGATGGAGCGAGATTATTTGAGACCCCACTAAAATACCTCATGTCGCTTCTAATTTCGTGCTATACATTCTATCGAAAGGATTTTCTGGATGATGTATTTGACAATTTGTTTTCCTACAATGGATCAATAAATGTCGTTCTTCTGGGAATTGATGTACACATAAGCCTACAAACTGTTTTCACCAAATTTTCAATTTTTCGAATCCAATTCTCAAGTGGCAAAACCCGCAAAACTTGTTAATGGTCTAACATTAAAGTAAAATACAACATGTAGAGCTGTTTTTATCCCCATTCCCCTAAATATTGGAAGCGTGGGCATGCACGTCTTAATCTACGAAGATGAATTGATTTTCATCTCTATGAAAATTTGCTTCAGTAAGTTGCAGACTTACCTTTAATTTCCCATGTGAGTTTGATTACAACAGTTTAAAAATCTCAACTCTTCTTTCATCTTTCTGTACCGCGTTTTATCGATATTTACAAAAAAAATACCGTCTTCCCTCATCAGCATTATGTTAAACTAAGTAAATTAACTTAGACGAACTTTATAAAACAAAAATTACATGGTTTAAACATTATATTTTATCTGCAATGCG
Organism: Julus scandinavius; assembly: GCA_034696685.1. NCBI lineage: Eukaryota > Metazoa > Arthropoda > Diplopoda > Julida > Julidae > Julus > Julus scandinavius. The sequence continues at coordinate 4,956 of JAQGAE010000679.1, read as the reverse complement.
CTTTTTTGGGACACTCTGTACTAGCTCAAACTGTTTGATATGCAAGGTCAATCTATTTGAACGGTTTAGAACTCATACATTTCATCGAGACAGCTAATTTAATAAACGAAATAAATTGATGATATAGCATGAAAACACCAGGGGATTGATTGATCCTGTATAAATTTATACTGTGGGCGGGCTGAGCAGGAATACTAAGTTTGCTTAATATGGGTCAGAACATCCTTATGGAGTTTGTATAATTAGTGAGGGCCAACACAGAAAAGCATCATTACATTTCTAGTTTATTAGCGCGAATGCATTAAGGTGTTCCCAGAACACACACATCTACTTTAAGGCAAATCAGCTACAAAAAGTATTGTGGTTATGAAATGCTGAAGGCTTGGTCGTTAATTAAAAGTGCTCAATTAAGAACTCGCTGGGTGCAAATACTAGACTCCATACGGAATAGATACAGTAAGCAAGTTTTGTTTAAGAACTCGTATCAAGAAGCAAGGGTGATTTGCATTTGTAGGTGTATGGGGAACACGTTCCTGGAAATAAGAATCACTAGTTGTATACTAAAGTAACCAACAGTTTCTAACTAATGAATATCAAAGGTTATGAATTAGGATTTTAGTTGGCTGCTCAGAAGCCACAATATAACTCTAGGATAACCCATGCAATATTTACCATCGATTTATGTTTTAGGAATGCTTAGACAGCCTTACACGGTTGAATTGACATAGAAATACCATAGTGTACCTATGGCATTACTTTCATACACATTCCAGCCACCTGAGGCTGTTTAGTCTCATACCCTACCTGAAAGTACACATAAACAGCCATCATCATCATCATCATCATCATCATCAATAACTATGGGCTAAACTCCCGTTGGCATCTGGTCCCTTTCTTGCAATTAACGATTATTAAAGGAACACATGCTGTCTTCATTTTGAAGTTATTTACACAATAAGACATGTTGCACCACTGTTTCTAGTGTAAATGACCCGCATGCGTAATCAATAAACAAACTCTATAAAATCATCAACTATAATCTACGCAACAATCCAAATGGCACGAAAATGTTTCAACCAGGCTTTAAACATGCATTTTGTCATAACTTTCTCAGAAAATTTAACAATATTGTATGTACATTTAAGTTAAGAAAACTGAAGGAAAAGTAAATGTTGTTGAAGTTGGTTCAATCTACACCAACAAAGTGGATGTTTAAAATGAGAGCGTTGAGTTCATGTATTACAAATTTTAATAGGATTTAGCGTAAAAAAAGATTTTGAAGTAATAGCTAGGAAAACCTACATACACGTTGTAATTCCTAATTAATGCAAGCGCAATTTCATGAATTGTTAATAGAAACAGCGATACTCCGTGCTTGCACTTGAAATGCAATGGAAGTTATATCGCTTCTGTTGTGCGCAATATCGATTTTTGATTAAAATATAGTCTGCCGCAGGCATACAAATGCTCTAATTTTCCCACCTTTAGGGAGGGAACACAACTGACGTAATTTAGATCTTGAACGTTCTATATATGCAAAAAGTAAAATGGCACCGTATACTATGTTATATCATGATAACGTTAATCATCTCTAAGTCAGTTTCTGTTGAAGCTAATTTCTGTTGTTTACGATGCTAATTACCGGAATATATTCATTATAGTACTGCAGTGTATTTTACATTGATTTTGTTCTAATTAGTCCATTTTCATGAAGGTTGATCCGGAAGCTGCGTATATATGGTGCCCAAGGAATAATCTTGGAAGTAATATTTAAATGTTATTTCTATGATTACCCATTATAGTTAATGATGTTTGCAATTATTGGAAAAGTGCCTTACTAACATGCCTTACTCGTAAATTCCACCCTTATTGGAGATCTTAGTTTTTCCACTTCCACCCTAATAATAAAAATGAATGAATTCTGCTTTAAAAAGCTAACATGGTAATTTGGAATTTTTCCAATTTGTAGATGTTAGTATTGCTTTTAATATTAAACATTATTATGCTGATTTTGAATTTGTAATTAATGGAAACATTGCTGGCATTGGACAGAACAAATTTTAACTTATATATTGTTACGCCACTAAAAAAATACCATAAAAATCTGGACTTATATGCAAATGTAATTTAAAAACCAAAATAACGAGAAACTCGTCAAAATAATTGTTTCAACCTTTTCCTACACACCGGTTAAAATAAGGTTTAAAATAACGTTTCGTTTTTCTATATAAGAAAGTCGTGACGTTTTGGGAGAAGTTTCATGAAATATGGTACTGCCACAGTCGATATATATAAGGGAGTCAAGGGACCAAACTGATAACATAAATAAAAACCAAACCTTATTCCAAGCAACATAAAGGGGTATTTTTGTTGCTTAATATGACCTGAACTTGGTATGCCATACTTTTGGTGAAAATTTCATGAAATATAGAAAATAAATCCTGATAAAAATATATATTTTTCAGCAACTTGGTTTTCAACATGGTTTAGAAAGTAATCGGTTTATTGTTCATTTGATATTGTCCTCTTATCATATCTCTAATTACGTGATGTTTGCGTTCTGTAGCACTACTTCACAACTTGAATTTAAAAAACGAATGCCATAAACATAAAATTATGCCTTTAAAAAATATTTAGCAACATTATTCTTTGCGTGCAACATGGGACCTTCAGCACATCCCTTTTCATAAATATTTATTGCTGATTACTATGTTTCTAATGCTATCTTCGCTCGTATTTTGAATGTTATATAGACGACATCATAACTCGTATAATCGTGTAGTCAACATATGTTGTGTTTACTTTTATGATAAATTTCCATGAAATGAAATGTTTAAAACTTTTTTTTCAGAAGGAAGACCCGAAACAAGAGGTTGATTTGAATTCCCTATTCCCCGAAGCAGAGGATTCTTCAGAAATGATCTGTTCTGGAAAAAAATGTACTGCTAATGAGCATTGCTGCCCAGGAGCGGTCTGTGTAGATACGGAAGGATGTAAGTAATGCCACAGTGCATGAAAATCTCTTCTAAACTCTTTAAATAGCATCCATTATGGCTATTACTTGCATGTTTTTACTTGAGAAAAATCCTTTTCGAGAAGATGAATTGCAAAGATCAGAACCAACAAGCGTATTTTAGCCCTTTGGGCTATTCATATCTAGATCATCTCCAACTTGATAATATCCACAAGAGACTTTGTTTCGGCTATTTCAAATGCTAAGTCAAATGCTAAGCCCTCATCGCGGGAATTCCATTTACAAAATTGCAAAATGGAAGCTGAAATGCAAATTTAACGCAAGCATGCTTCCTATAAAAGAGGTAATAAAGGAAATTTATTTGGTTTAGGGCTACTACCTGTGGTTCTTATACAGTTTCACGAGTTCGCAGTGCGGCTTTTCTGCTCCTTATTTGGAAGGAATAGTAATTGTAATGCAAAAAAGCAACATACGAAATTTTAAGTAAATGTAAGAATTTTGTGTACTCCACTGCCAGAAATTACCGCAAAAACAATCTCATTTACAGAGAAAAATACAAGAACCAAACCTTGCAATTTCTAAATATTTCAAGTAAAGTTGAAGTTATGAAATACAAATAAAATGTAATGACATTTTAAAATTTAATTAAATTGCTGCATCGTTCATTTAGACTTAATTGAATTACATTTTAAAATCTTCCATTCTCAATGTTACACTACGTTTATTAAATTAATGCCCAACTTACTGTGTGGCAGCATTTTAACAGTATACATTGTATGTTTAATTATCTTGAAAATTGCCACAGTGCACTAAAGAATTCTCTTGGTTCATAAAACCAATTTTGGCTTCATGCCTTTACGTAATTTGAGAATTCTTAAGGCACACGAGAGATAAAGCAGTTGACCTGAAGCAGTTAACCTTGTAATTCCAGCTACTAATTTAATGGCTTAATCCCAATAAATTCACTGGTCTGAACATGCAACTTGAAATATTTCTCGATTCTATGATGCTAGGTAATGAATACATCGCTGCATAAGACGACTTTTTAATCTTGTTGCATTGTAGTGTGGACAATCGACGTCACCATCAATTCAACAAATGCAAGTTTAGTACATGCAAAGTAGCCAACTTGCGAAGAAAACTACTGACAGAATGCACCTCGTTATTAAGATTCAGGGCTTGGAAACGCACAATTCTGCAGACGAGGCTTTTATAAGTTGTCGGTTTTATGTCCAAACTGTTTGTCGTAAAGTTTTTCGAGATGTCGTATTCAGGTAGATCCAAATGTTTACGCGTGCATTTCCAATTCTATCCACGTTTGATTTGATATATCTTCCCGAGTGGGATGTTGCCTCGCTTCCTTCATTGGATTTCGCAATAGGATTTGCAGTTTTCTTCTACTTCAGGTGTCGTCCTTAGGCATTTTGCGACTCGCCTTTTATCTTCCTTTTTTCACCGAGATTCCCCAAAGGTGTTGCGTGGCGTCTTTGATCAATAATGCAATTCAGAGGAGCAATAAAATGCATCCTGATAAAAATAACCTGCTGCTGGTTGAAATCATAGGATTGGTTATCCTTTTTTTTTCTCCTTATTTCTTTTCTCAAATTTCACTTTGGTCAGTTTTAAAGGGAAGAAGGTCTATTTAATGTTCTGTCGATTACAAGTTAATTCAAGATTGCACAGAAGGCTCGAAGGTAGTTAGTTATAACTGCATTTATCACTACGTTAACTCGAAACATTTCATTATATTACAAGAAGAAAATGAACGTTATTCATGGTGGAAGAAATATATATATATAAAGTATGTGTGGACCATGTATGGATACATTGTGTGTGATATATTCTTTATATGGCTCTTACTGATGGCTAGACCAGAAATTGGGTTCGTTTGGACATATAGTATATATATACAGTATGTAAAATTTATATTCACCCCACCACCTTGTTCATGCTATGGATGCTTATAACATGTTTCATAATCA
>JAQGAE010000678.1:0-31622 GCA_034696685.1 Julus scandinavius | reverse complement strand
ATTTTGTTTATTATTTAATTTCACAAGGAAAATTTCAATTATTCTGGAAATTTATGATGCATAAAAACAAGTCAGTATAGTCTTGCAAAAGACAGTCTGTTGATATAAAAAAAAATATTCAAGTCTAGCATCTAATGCAAATGCAACTGGCAATCTAAAAAAATCATCACAATGGTGAAACATAAATTTCAAATTCGGAAAAACGAAAACCAAGGAAGGGGGGTCAACCCGAGGGTCAACCGGCAGCGTTTTTTTTTGAGAATTCTGCCCTGGAGGTCTTCCGCTGCTCCAGTGCCCCCGATGTCCATCTGCCGCCGTTCGAACAAAGATGGCCATGGGTTTTCTAGTCCAGAAGCCATAGGGGTGCCCCTATAATTCAATTTTGAGCAACGACGACAGCCACCTGGTCCCATATATGTAGTAGCAGCAGCACCAACAGGTGACGGGTATACCCCAGATCAAAAAATAATACCTGGGTTCGGTCGCTCTAGGCCTCTGGCCCGGGTTTCGATCCCCTTGCATTTCACAACGGCTAATTTGCACGTTGAAAGGGCGATCCCTGCAAAGAGGGTCATTCAACCCCCCCTCATTCGACCTATCCACCCCCATCTTTTTTTTTATTCTTCTAAGATGTAGTTTACTCATTTGGGTTTGACAAGTTCAAGTTGAACTTTCTCTTTCGCCACGTAGATAGCATAGGAATGTGCACGTGTTTAGTTGAGGCACGAGATTTTGGTTAGGAAAGTATATTACGGGGTCACTCGGGGTCAAGTAGTTCCCACGTGCGAAGGCGTCCAGCCCGCGTGCCTTTTGCTGGCCATCCCTTTATGTATATTTATTGTGGCAACAACATTTTTGACGGACGACGGCCCACCTGAGAGCATGCGGCCCAACCCTGCGATGGAGGCGTACCAAAAAGCCAGGTTTGACCACAGGTTTCTGACCATAGAAACCTACTAACATAAGCCGAACTATAAGCATGATGTCTATAGTATATGGTGTTTTAGCATAAAAAACCATCGAAAACAACAAAGTTCTGTGGTTGAAAAGTTTGCTAGATTGTAAATTATAGTAATCGACATCCAAGTGTTTGCTTTACAGAGTTGATACATCAAGTTTGTTGAATGAACTTAACAGAAACAGTTCATTACTAACAAATTATTCCACAGTTGCTCAAATCGCAAGAGCTTGAGACCGAGCTGTGTCTCAAGTTTCAGATGCATACCACAGCTGCACAGAAAAATGGCCAAGACGAACTCAAGACTGACAAGACAGCCAAATATGAGATTCTCATGTTTGAGATAAAGTTTAGAAGAGGCCAAACTTGAGCTGCAGTTTGGTGAGTAACTATGGAACAGGCCTTACCCCTTTACCACAGCTGCTTAAATTTGATGAGCTTGAGACCAAGCTGTGTCTCAAGTCCCAGATGCATACCACAGCTGCGCAGAAAAACTGCCAAGACGAGCTCAAGACATCCAAATGTGAGATTCTGCAATTGTGGTAGTGTCATCTCAAGCTTTAGCTTAAGCTTGAGATGCAGCTTAGAAGAGGTCAAGCTTGAAATGATGTTTGGTGAGTAACTATGGAACAGGCCTTACCCCTTTACCACAGCTGCTTAAATTTGATGAGCTTGAGACCAAGCTGTGTCTCAAGTCCCAGATGCATACCACAGCTGCGCAGAAAAACTGCCAAGACGAGCTCAAGACATCCAAATGTGAGATTCTGCAATTGTGGTAGTGTCATCTCAAGCTTTAGCTTAAGCTTGAGATGCAGCTTAGAAGAGGTCAAGCTTGAAATGATGTTTGGTGAGTAACTATGGTACAGGCCTTACCCCCTTACCACAGCTGCTTAAATTGGATAAGCGTGAGACCAAGCTGTGTCTCAAGTCCCAGATGCATACCACAGCTGCACAGAAAAATTGCCAAGACTAGCTCAAGACAGCCAAATGTATCATCCCAAGCTTGAGATGCAGCTTAGAAGAGATGAGGCTTGAGCTTTAGTTTGTTAAGCAACTGTGGTATGGGCCTTAGTCTTAGGATTGCAGGTCTCAACCTATATAAATGGTTTTTAAGTTTGATTTTAATATTCCTATATATGTTGTAATAATCAATGCAAACAAGGAGGCCATGTCAGCAATCAAATTCAGTAACAATATTTGACAAAAAACCTAATAACACATAAATAAATCATCCAGTTCAAATCATGAACATAATAGGTCCAAAACCATGTTCTGTACAATTTAATACGGGTTTCAATCAACAATTTCCATTGTTATCATCCACCAATTATAATTTGATACTTTAACAATTCAGAGCATAGGGTAACCGGTCATCGTTTGGGCAATGTTGGCGATTTTTTTCTTCTCGTATACAAGAATTTTATTTCTGATAGGGTTATCATTTGGTTGTATAAAGCATCTTTAATTTGGAAAACAACAATTTGGCAATTAAATATAATAGCTTTATATCACTCCATCAGCAGTTTTGTTTTTTTAATCACTGCGTCTTCTCCACCTAAAAGGATGATCAAATATATTCATTGATTAAAATCCCTATACATTAGCATAATGGTATAGGTAAATACTTATCATTGGTAATATATTTGAATTATTTATTAGAATATGTTATGAGAGCTGCAGATGACAGATCTTTAACTTAGTACCAACAAAGTTAGTGATAGTGACGTCCATGTTAAATTGCATTTTTCTCCTTTCATCAGGGTTTCAAGAGGTCGAAATGGGTGAGGTTAGTTTAAAAAAAAAAAAGACGTGTGTGTGGATAGCTAGCTATTGTGGCCATTTTTGTGGCTTGGCCGATGGGCAGGGCAATACGCGTGGCCGACAACAGGCCATTTCATTTGGGTTAAGAAAAAGGCAGGGGGTGGCTTGCCATTTACTGGAATTCAGGTCCTGCGGCTACCCAAAGGCTGATGGACACAACCCCCCATCCCCCCCGCTCTCAGCAGGGGGTCGCTTTCGCTCTCTTGAGTTTTATGAGCCTTTGGAACGGTATAGCCGTAAGGGCGTGCCCCTGTTGCCCCTTTGGAGAGGTACAAATCATCCGATGGAGTGCACGGACGCCATGCAGGAATGTAATGAGAATCCTGAGATTAATAATAACGAAGTTTTAGAAGACGAGTATAGGGAGCCCACCCTACCCTCTGGCCGTCTAGGGGTGCTCCGACCAAATTAAATATTGTTTTGATACTTCGGTATAGGAACGTGAATGTACTGGGCATCATAAATAAAGGCGAGGTGGGGCCCATCTCGTGAACTTTACAGGGTTCATGTGGAGGAGATGTAGGAGGTGTTCTGGAATTTCGGATAATTGTTTCATCTCCATTTCACTAAATGTTTTTACTATTTTTTATACATACACAAATACATGTGAACTCAACAACCGGGTGCTTTTACTCCAAAAGCAGCCTTTGTTGACCGAAATGCATATCTTCATGTGTGGCAATAAGATGAACACATAGAGTAAAAGGACTGTCATGTTACAATTCCATTGCTAAAGGTTCTTACACCACCAGGGGATGCTGAACTGGAATATTGTACAAATATGTTGCAAGAATATGTAAATCTAACAAGACAGTGGCACTGTCTACAACATGCGCTCCAGAATCTAGATCATTTCAACTGTCATTTGTCTATTTTACAGTCATGATCCTGCCCTATTATAAACATGTATGGAAGAAATTCTTGTAGAGATGCTCTGGAGAGCAGCTTTCGCCAATGGTCACAACTCTGAGAGCAGTAACAATGTAATTCGTAAAGCCTTGTGTCTGTTATCTTCATAATATACCCACCATATGATGAGCATCATGAAATTATGATACACTTTCTCTATCTGTCTGTCAGAATAGTGCCCAATACTAATATCAAAATAGAAGTCACGAGTTTTCAGTTGTTGTCTATAAATGGAAGATAGTAGTCACGAGTTCAAATTCCATAAAATTTACTTTTAGAATGCATATTCTTTCGAGAATATACTATATGTCCTGTTCATGAAAATCACTCTACTACTATATGATACAAGTTTTGACTGAATGGACTGAGCTGACGTATATTTACTTTTGTAAAGTTCAACAGTTTGATTTAGAACTGTTAGAAATTGGTGAATTTACCGTAAATCTACACCTTTACCCGTGACCATGTGACAACTCTAATAGACCCCATGTGGTCATGGATGCACTGGCTGTCAGGGGTTATTCTCTCCTTGCCTTATAAAGAGCTCTATATAGGATTGCTTCAGGAATTTCAACGAGCGTGCACATGTGTAATATACGTTACTTATTTTTGTTTAAGATTTGCGACGTGGTTTTGTGGATAGCCTAGAATTCCTATATTTATATGCCCCCGCAGTCCTCTGGAGTATAAAAAAGTCGAAAATCCATGATGGACAATCAAGACACCACAGGGAACCGCGATCAGATGCTCGATTTTTTGCCCTTTCTAAACACAGCAATAACCCAATTATGACTTACCCCGTATGCAAATTACACCCTGCAGGGCTTAAAACTTACTTTTAGGCAAGCTTTTTTTACCCTCCCCTCATCCCCTCCATGTCTCCCTTTATACAGCTACAATTACAGTTTTGTGGTCCAAAATGCGGGCAAAAACACTTAGTCGTTCTATAACACACACACATGAACATCCAGTAAACCTTCTACTCTAAATTACAAACAAAAAAATGTGTAGAATATACTGATAATAAGATCTCATAGGCCGTAAGGACCTATACATGTAGGTATCGTCCACTTTGCCGACAACCCACTTCGCCGACAGTGTATTTTGCCTACTAATTTTAACCATCTTACCGCTGTTCCATTTTGATTGTGTCGGCGAAAAGTCTGGCTTGGTTAAGTTTTGGCAGTTTACACAAAACTGGGTTCAAATAACTTTATAATTTAATTATAAATAAGAAGTTATCATAAAATTAGTCGGCAAAGTGATGAGATTCTGCGGGAAAAAGTGAAATGTACTGTCGGCGAAGTGGCAAGTCGGCAAAGTGGGTCTAAGCATTGTAGAAACTCATAAAAGTCACTTGGATTTCTTGGTTTCCCATTTCATTTGTTTTCTCTAGAGGTCCTATACATGAAGGTATCGTCCACTTTGCCGACTATACCCACTTCGCCGACAGCGCATTTTGTCGCTGTTTTTTCATCTTGTAGCTGTTTCATTTTGATGTGTTGGCGAATAGTCTGGTTAGGTTAAGTTAGGGCAGGTTAGACAAAATCTGGGTACAAATAACTATAATAACATCATAATAAGTTATCATAAAATTATTCTATAATGGGAGTGGGCAAAGTGATGAGAATCGGCGGGAAAAGGTGAAATGTACTGTCGGCGAAATGGGAAGTCGGCAAAGTGGGTCTTAACCAATAAAAGTCACTCTGATTTCCTGATTTTTCATTTCATTTGTCTTCCTCAGAGGTCTTTTTTGATTACTTAGGCATTCTATAATCCGAAAAATCTTATGTTTCTAAACATATTTCGGTCTTAAATTTATTCAAGTATCCATATCAATTTGAACGCGAATACAAATTTCAGTATTTTTATCTTGAGGTTCTGTTACACAACTTTGGACATCACGTACATACCATCTTTATTATTGTATCGTGAAGTAGGTTGTTTCCCCGCATTTGACTTGAAAAGATAACGTTGGTATCTGGGCAAATATTTCATCTGGGAAAAGAGAATTTTGTGAAGCATTCCTCAGAAGATCTGACAGATAGAAGAACCGAAAAACACGTACTTGGGAGGAAAGTTAATGTTCTCGGATTTCTTTACGGTGTATATGCAACCCATGTTTCAGATTACATTTCCATACCAAATTAATAGAACATGCAGAGGTTGTTTACAATAGGCTTATTTTTTTATACAAGTTCGTGTAATTGTTTTTAATCAGAAATGTTTGTCTATAGAGAGTTATAGGTTCGGCTTCAGTATCTCGAACAGTTAGTTTTTTTGAAAGCAGGGTGCAGATATCATTATTTTCGAAACTGATTTCAAAGCTTTTTTGCGATAGTAGGCTGTTTGATTTGTGAGTGCTTTTCTTTGGCTGTCCCAAAAGGGTTATTTTTTTAACTGCTCTGCAGCTTCTGCTCAAAGTGCAATTCATGAATTTATGTCATTTTTACATGCATGGGCATATAAACACGTGGTGATTTAGATCAAATGTCATAGCGGATCTAAATTCGCCAAAAGCATTTGAAGATTCGTCTAAAAAAAATAACTTTTACCAATTTCATACATTAGTATGATTCCGAAGTAAGGTTTTGTGCACATGTCCAAAAAAAAAACTATTCTAGTTCCTATTGAATATAAATTCGATATTTTTGTAAGTAGCACAAATGTATATTTTATTACATTCTAACAAATCAAAGTCAAGACGTTTATATGATGTATAATTCTTATTTTGTCATGATGATTGAATAGAATATGAGATAAGAATACATGTTACTGCATGTTAATTCAGTAGATTTATTTCAAATAAACATGCACATTTTGGAAACACAATTGGATATATCAATAATTGGGAACTAATCAACAATTTATTGATAGAGTTATGACATGGGTTGGTGCAATTCGCGTTTTATGTTAACAATTATATAATAATGCCTAAAATATGAAGTAACACTTGACATATCAAATCAATCGGATGGATATTCTAGAACATAAACCGATATTGACAATGGTATTATATACTGTACTCATATACAACAAGAGTTAGCTCAAATGTTGCAATCAGTTTTTTGAAAAGTCAACGTGCCAATTGTTATTTTTGCACAATAAATCGAAGTTCATTTTGCGTTCTAAAAATGATTTAATGCAACGCTTGATCAAAAATAGTCTGGTGTTCGATGTAAGTATTGGATACTATGGCCAAATATGAATCATATACAAAATTATGTGATATAATAATAATCTAGAACTAATCAACTGTTTAGTATACTAGAGTTGTGACATGGGTTGATGCAAAACAGTCCGATTTTAATGTTACAAATTATTTAATAAATGTCTTGTCTTTATAGTTGAAATACAAATTAATCGCATGGATATTTCAGAACATAAACCAATATAATCTGTACTTGTTGGGTCAGATGTTGCAATCAAATTTTAAAATTGTTGCTTTTACCCAATAAATCATAAGTTCATTTTGCAGTGAAAAACTGATTTCATGCAATGGTTGACCAAAATAGTCTAGTGTTCGATACCATAACATACCTTGACCAAATATGAATCGCATAACTTAAAGGTTCGGTTAAAGAACCAAATTAGTCAGACTGTCAATGTGAAAAAAAAAATAGTTATAACTTACCAGCAATGACTGCTGCAAAAACTCCCCACAGAAGCATGTTGGCGTTGATCATCTTTGGATTAATGACGATTATAAACCTTTAAAATCGCCGGCACGTGTTAACAGTCCAACAACGAGTAGATTTTAAGTGTGTATCCCAATTAAGCAAAGGGTTGCCAAATCGTGGAGTGTAAATCACCTCAACCCCCAATTGGTATCCGAGAAAAAAATATTCTGGAATATATATCGTCTTATTTTCGGAGTTTCAATGTATCCCACGCCTCACAAGTTCTGATTGAGAACGCGTGGTGCAACACCTGAAGAGAAGGAGGAACGAATGAATACTGCTGGAGAGAATGTTGAAAAAGAGGGAACATGCGTTGCCGCTTAGCACACGCAACAATCTACTTGTGGCCAATTTAGTTGCCTGCGTCTTGACAAGAGGCAAGGAATGAGGTGGGGCAGGTGGTGAGGGCGTGGAGGAAAGTGAGGCACACACTCGCACCCCTAAAATGCGTAAAATGCTTCAGGGGCTCTTAATGATGCAATGGCTATCTCATCTATTGGCTACCGAGACTAACTGTCCACGGGGAGAACTGTTACCCTTTAAAAAACACCAATGACGGACTTTTTACCCTCGGCACTCACGTGGCCAGTTCGCCTCACTAACTGACTGTGAATGAATGGAACCCTTACCCCAAATTTTCACCCCCCTACGACCGTAGCGCCACCTCCTCCCCCCTTCCTTTTGCCTGCCCTCGTGTATGCACCTTCCTTCCGCAAATTATCCATTTTCCGGCTTAAATTTTGGAGGTATTTTTGCTCGTGAATCACTGGACTGCTATTGTGCGTTCGATGGGTGGGTGGGTAGGAGGGGGAGAGGGTGGAGTGAGGGTGGGAGAGGGAGGGGATGGGGGACACGTGGGCGTGCCTGCGTCTTCTTTGCAATACAGGAATGTTGTGGAGCTGGATTTGTCATTGTAGTTCATGGGAAAATAGAGGTTTATAGAGTAACCGACAAACTGGGTTATTGTTGTTTGCGGAGTGGATTATGTACAGGTTTGTGTGCAGTTTTTGGGTTTTTTATCTACTATTCAACTTTCAAAATGGCGACTCATCTTCTGGTGCTGTACGTTATCATAATTTATTTGCTTCAAACCGAGACATTTTTTAGAATTCCATTGTCTCAAACCAGGATTTTTAACATAATCTTTGTCTCAGTGTTTACCTTCTCCAAAATAAAATATGACAAATAAATCATTAACACTAATATATGTGTGTTTACGTTAATTATTTGCGTTACATAAGACTACACAGAATCAGTTGTTTTTTTTAGAAAAATGAACATTTAGAACAGGATTTCTTCTGAAAAGAAATTTTCAACTACCCTGACCTTTTCCAGGTTTTAAAACAATATTCCATGCTCTCTTAAAATGCTAAATATGACATGTAAGGGATGCTATATTTATTGCTTAACCAATTTTACATATGTATATATATAGTATATGTAAATAGGAGATAGAATATAAACAAAAAAAAAAAATAGATTTGTTTAAAAAAAATAATAATACAGATTTAACGTATGTACAAGTGCAATGCTGATAAAAGGGGATTTCCCATATCTGTAAGTGCATGCAGGGTTGACTTAGTATGTTATCTCTTGACTAGCCATGTGAGAGCAAATGTAATATTTTTATGTTGAATTGCCCTTAACTTTAAGAATAAACCACTTTTCCTTGACTATTCAAGGTCTTTCCAATTTTCCTGACAATTTCAAGTTTTCCAGGTCAGGGAGAATCAAGTTGTACCATTTTATAAGAAAGATGGCCGCCTCCATCGTTGTTTCCAAATTTCTTCCACTAATTCGTACTTTTGTGTTTTCCACTATTTGTACCCTAACTGAAAGTACTTGAGATCATGAAATAGAACAAAGTGTGATTTTCTTTATTACAACACATAATATCATGGGCTAATTTTGGATTCATCTTCAGATTCAAGATGGCGCCATCATTGCAAATAATGTTGTACATGCACCTGTCATGTGCTTCAAAATTATGTATGTATATATATATAGAACATGTTTTGAGTTTTATGTTTTTTATAAGTTGATCATGCACTATATAAAAACGTTATTCAGTATAGAGCTGTCATAGAGGGAATTGCAAGATGGACGAGGTGCGAATGTTCAAACTTGTTCCCAATAACAGTGCTTTGATGTTCTTTAATTTCTAATTAATATTTATTAGTGATACATTTTCTTTTATCAGCGTCTGTGCTTGTTTCACTAGGGAAGAAACGATATTCACCGAACCGGAACAGATTTATCTAATTTCATGGCAGTTAATAAACAAACGTCATTCCACTATTTAATTGGATTTGATTAGCCGATGTCGTCGGATTACGAAATATTGGCGTTCAACAATTATATTGTCAGGAGTTAACCTTATTTTACCTGTAATGAAACTAAAAATGTGAGAACAAGTAACCTTTGACAAGGAAATTGAGCGTATACGGTCATACATGGATGCGTGTAGTATACTATATGAGCAAGGCTTTCTCAAAAATCCACATTTTATCACGATTTTTGCGGAAAAAAAATATTGTTTACTGCATATTAAAAACAAATGCGATCTAACTAAACACAGTAACTTCAACTCAAATTGATGAAAATTAATGAAGTTTGGAATAACTAAAATTTTCTTTTTATTAAAACAAAAAACTAATTAAAGGCTGAAGTGTAAATATTCCTCCCGATTGAATCTCACTCATGCATGATATGCATATTCTAGGAAACTTGAAATATGGTGAGAATATGAAAATCCCCGAATGGTGAAACCTGTTGGAACACGCTTAGCTAGTTTCGGATTCTAAAATTTGAAAACAAAATCGAAAAACATGTTCAAAACGTTGGAATATCTGTTTTAAATGTCTGAACATGTCAAGGCCGTATATATGGGGGGGGGAGGTAAAATATTGGGGATAGATCCCCCTGAAATCCAATAATTATACAAATTTCAACCAGAATCCGCCAATTTTTAACCTGAATCCGTCAATTTTGCGCGGTTTTTGGACCATATCTTCTTTTCCCTCCCGAAATGTGATCACATATACGGCCTTGGAACATGTATTCCTAATTTGTAGGAAATATTGAAAAATTTGAAAAAAAATTGGAAGCAATGTTCAATAATGTCTGCATGAACATGTTTATGTTTTTTTTATGTTTTTATGTTTATGTGGGGAAAAATAATTTAAAAACATGTTCATATATGTCAAAAACTGTAGGAACCTGTAGGAAACTTGTCTGAACATGTTTCCGCCCGATTTTTAGGCAGGTAATAACTTATCAACATTACCATCATTCTGTTCCAAAATGACAGATCACTTTTTCCGCTGAAAAGACAAATTCAGGTGACTTGTGCCATGATTAAACGAACCTATAATTACTCGTTACGCTAATTGCAGATTGGAACTATTAGTCAAAACTTTATTATTTTAAAATAAATTGTTGGCGAATCCAAATTATACACTTTAAAATGCAGGACAAACACTAATGGTTTGGGTTAAAAAAAAAGTACTTTATTTACAATGTTTAAGAAATATTATAAACATTTCTTTTGTTAATTAAGATAGCTGTTGAATTTACCTTCTTTTGTTATAATGTAAAAAATATCTTGCTTTAACTCAATACTTGACCTAGCATTTAATTCACACTTTGACGCGTTTTATACTACGTTTTACAGCGTATTAATTAAATACTTTGGGTTTATGTCAGCTAGTATACTGGAAACTCTAACATAATGCAACGTCGCATTAATTGTAAAAGTATATATATGTATTTGCCCCGGACTTAACAACTTTTCTAGATAAAAGCAGCATCAAATTCCCATGGGCGAAAACACAAGGTTCCCCAGGAACTTTCTAATTAACATGAATTTACTTACCTCCCTTATATTTTATTTTTTGTTCATGTCGTGCATATTTTTAAGATAGAAGAAGTTAATTTGTAAATAGGAAAAACACAGCCGTGAGAATACATCGTTAGGATTTTTCTAGCCTTGCTATTTTTTTATCTGAACAATCAATTCTCAACAATAAAAAATGTGGGATGCCCAACGAGTTGAGCCTATCTGCTTTTAAGGTTTAATTCGTCGCAGCTAAAAAATAAATTAACGAATGAGTAAAAAAAAGGTATTAGAAGATAAACGCTTAGATCAAAAAAGCAAACCTGAAAATAAAGGAAGAAAAGTGATGGGAAAGAGACCGGTTTTTTTGTTCATCACATTCAGTTCCAAAAAATTTGAATTTAATAGTCTAAAGTCGATGGGAAATCTTGTTTTTTTGTACTCTTAGAAATGAGTCGGGTAACATATCAAAACTACTATTTGACGATTAAAATCGAAATTGGTTTTTTTTCCATTCATTATTTTCTAATCACAGATTTGTAAGATGGTGACCTGAAAATTCATTCATAATTTTTTTTAGCGTGCTTATTATTTTTGCAGATATTACAAACTGACACTTGCATCAAAGTAACCTTGGGAGTCGACCCACTTGTGTTATAACCGACATTTACCTGTGGGAAAAAGTAAACGGCGACGCTGCACGTGGTGTGGCAGGTATTTAAATGCCCGAGACACTTCCTGTGAGTAAGTGCTGGTCACCCTCTAAGAGGGAACCTCCCCCTACCTCACAACCTTTCTTAACTTTAACTTTTTTCTCACCCAATAAATTTTAAAACGACAGATGTTACTCGCTGTATGGGGCCATCTTGCTTCCGTTTTTATAACTTACACGCGCATACAGTAAACCTCTTTGTTCTTTTGGCTTTATTAATTCCAAATCATTTTTCTATGCTATACATGTATGTAGTATATACTGATCCTTTTTTTTTTAGAAATCATACATTGTAATATTGCAGTGACCTTCAAGAGTGATGCAACATTTTGAAGTTTGTTTCTATGATGTGCATGAAACTACATCATTTGGAAAATAGAAAATCCTCGTAGTTGTTACTCTTCGTGTGGAATAATGGAGTTTAGATTTGAAAGTATTGACAGAAACAACAACAATAGTATGTAAACGAGTACCCAGGTAGCAAATATGATCATTAACACGTCATTTATTTTGTCAGAAAGACGTGATTTTTTTGGTGAGAAAGACGTCATATTTTGGTCAGAAAGACGTCATACACACGTCAAATAATAATAAAAAAATATAGTGGGCAAAGTAGCATACAGGTAGCAAATATGGTCATTAACACGTCATTATTGTGGACAGAAAGACGTCATGTTTTGGTCAGAAAGACGTCATTTGTTTTGGTCATGAAGACGTCATTTTTTCCGAAAAAGAATGACATCAAATGTTCCTGCTCAATGACCTCTTTCTTACCGAAAAATAACATCTTTCAGACTGAAAAATGACATCCTTCAGACTGA
Source organism: Julus scandinavius (assembly GCA_034696685.1). NCBI lineage: Eukaryota > Metazoa > Arthropoda > Diplopoda > Julida > Julidae > Julus > Julus scandinavius. Next base: position 18,886 of record JAQGAE010000678.1, on the reverse strand, counting down.
AAAATGATATCTTTCAGACCGAAAAATGACGTCGTTCAGATTGTAAAATGAAGTCTCTTAGACCGAAAAATGACGTCTTTCAGACCAAAAATAATGTCTTTATGCACTAAAAATGCTCCTGGAATTGACTTCATGGCTTCATTTTCAAGCTGAAAAAATTCAAAAAGACTTATTGGACTATTATGTAAGATTGTTTTTTTGAAGACAGAAATACCCATCATATTTCCAATACTATGTGCATTTAAAATACAGTATATAAATGGTAGGTCGTGCCAACTAAATGTTACTAAAAGTCAGTTAGGTAACTGACTTTTAGTAAACAATTTTGTAAACAATTTTCACAAATGTACATTTGTGAAAATTGTTTACACATTGTTAATTGATGACACGTATGTCAATGCCAAATAAGTTTTTTAAACAGAGTTTATCCTGTCCTAGAAAGCTTGGAGAACCTGGAATATCAGGAAAGTTAGATATACCTGGTAAAATCAGACATAAGCGATTTATTTTGAAAATGTCAAGGAAATTAGTTTTTAGCAGTAGCATTTGTTATCCAAAGTTGAATTTAAAGTCAATCCATGTGCTGCACATTGCATAAATTATATGTTCTAAAACAATTTCTTTGAGTAATATAAAAAAATGGTTAGGTGAAATAGTTTTAAAATCTAGAAAAATTAGCTATGTTGAAAATGTCATTACTTTCATCACATTACTTATTATTACGTATAACAATGTTGTGTTACAATGGTGATCCCTATTTGGGAAGAAGATATGCAACAGTATAATCTTATACTTCACCCACAATGACTAACCCAAATTCGTTACATTCTTGCTTCCCAAAACCAGTTCCATTGTAGTATCTAATCCATTATTTTGAGAACTTGGCATGGCACTGTTATATGGTGGGGGTCAGCTGTGGATTGTCCGGGTTATAGATGGAGGCGTGGGAGAATATCTGAAACTGTAGAGGGGTGGGGTCGAAAAAGTTGGTGGATCCGCGGGGTCAAAGGTAAGAAACCGAAGTGAGACACGTCTGCATTCCGGACCCATTTCCTACGCTCCGTGCCTTTGTTTATGGGCGTTAAGGTGGCTGGATTAACACGAGTTTTGGGGTGGTCTTCCACGTACCCCCTCGTCGTTCTTACTGCATGGGTGCGGCTCCAAAATTGGGGGATACTGAAGGCGAAGTGATTTTTCTCGTAGACCCACCGTCACCGACCAACTTCCTTCGAGCGTCATTCATGAAACGCTGCCTCTTTTTTGGCTCATTCATCGGCCAAAAATGTAATTGGACCTTGGTAGGCAGTGCGCCCTGTTTGCTACCTGTCTTCAATGTGGCCCGAGGGAAGGGGGTGGGATGGGTGGGGGAGGGTGCATGGGAAACGGCTGACTCGTAGTGATATCCCCCCATTTTCCCACCGTACCACTTCATTCATTCATTCATCCGTTTTTCCTCCCTGGCCTACCTGCTCTCCAAGCTCTCTTCACCTACCTGTTGTCGAACGTTCTCACCTGTCACCCCTGGGTGGAGTGCCTATGGACGAGATCACCTGTTGAAGTATACAGGAGTTGTCATTGTGTTTTTCTTGAAAAAAAGGGTGTTGGGTACATGGAAGGAGGCTCAACTGTGGTATTTTAAAACCATCAAATGCTTGCCAGCCCTCCAGGTCATTCGGGATCAGGCTTTTTGGTATCATTATTTGTTACAAGTACTCTTTTACAGTGCTTTTAGTGCTGTATATCATCACAAATGATCTTTTTTCCCCCCTTACATGTATACTAAACCGGCGATGCAGTTTTAATGAGTCACAATAATGCTTGAATAAATCAAACTTTGCAAATGGTAAATTTGATTAGCAGCATTTTGGTGCAACTGAAACATTTTACTAATATTTAATAAAAATTAAAAAACGTAATTAAACCTTAAGCTGGCAAAAATTGAATGAGAAAAACTTAAAATTTTGTATTGTTGCAAACATTTCCATTAAAAAAGTTCTTTTTTTTTACAAAACCATGAGGCCAACAATGATAAAAACATGCGTTTTAACTTATAAATATTATCAAAAAGTAGCTTTCTGGGTTCAAATATTCGATGGAAAATAAAAAGGCATGAGTTTGGACAGCAAGGGTTATATGATTTTCCAACCCAAAATTCAGAAATTATCATTGTATTCGTGAAGTTTTATATAAAATGTGATCTAAAATCTTAATAATCGACAAGTATTCAGACTTTAGGCTCTATAGTTCTATTTTATAGTCATCTACTGACCAAGAAAACATAAAAAAATAAATTAAACATTGCGTTAATTTAGTTTGTTGAAACACGTCGCTACATGTTTCGTATGACTCACCAATGCATGCATGCAATTTAAGCCTTTCTGAATAAGAAATTTCAAGTACAGTGTATACCGAAGTTAGATTATGTTATAATCTGTTTTAACAATAGGCTAATTTAATAAGCCAATTATGCCGAAAACCTAGTTCATTTGTATTCTTGTTTAATTTATAGTATTGATTTTACTTTAAATAAATGTATTTTTTTAAACCTTTTTGAAGGGAAATGACCGCTAGTGTCGCTACTTACCGGCGATGCGGAATTAAACAGGGGCAATACGAAAAGTCTATAAAACCCGGTTTGAAGTCGGTTGTAATGCAAGGTTTGTTGGCATACGCCTGATATTTCGAACGTCCCTTCCCCACCTAGTTGCGTCTCACGTGATCATTAGTAAATATCGCTAAAATGGTGGCTGGTTATTCGGTTCAGTTTCAAGACTTGATTAGGTGTGTTTATTCTACGAGTCATCTTTAATTTAATGTTTTATTTACGAGCCGGGTCAAGAGGACATGTACGTCTGGTACACCCAAGTGAGTTTTTTTCGGGGTTACGTAATAAACAGTCATACCTAAATAAGCCTAAAAGTGGTTTTAACTTTTGAAAGGTCATATGATTCGATGATACTCTTTTATCTGCGCATATTATGTAACATCTACCCCAGTTTCTTTAAGTATCGAGGTGTTAATGACTTTTAATCTGCCTCCACCGGTCTGGTGAAATAACTATTACCGCATATTTAACAAGCATAGTTGGCTGTACGTGCCACTAAAGCAAGTCAGACCTACATCTTTCCTATTACTGGTTTTGCTCACGTTTTCTGAAAAGCAGGCTATGTCATGTAGCCAGATGTTTACATTTACGTGTATTTGACTGATAACAAAATTCTGAAATCGACAAAATGATGCAAAATTAGGGCTACACTCTGACATGATGGTGGTATGTATAGCTTCAACCCATTATTAAGTTCTAAAACATTTTGCTAAAGATAGTTTTGCTACAGATTGCATCACTTCAATTTTTATACTAGATTGGGAAATATTAATTTTACCACTTTCCACATTACGTGCAGAATACAGGTTGGAATCCAAGATTGCATGATTTCAAAATGTTGTGTTTCATATTTGTTTCTGGCTAAATACTAAAATATATTCCTTTAATCATTGACATTCTCAATTCTTCATGTGGCTGGTTTTGTAAAAAGTATGTGACACATGTTTGATCATTGATCAAACATGTGTCATGATGATATGCAGTTTTATTATTTTCCTTCCTAGCTCCCATATTAATTAAATTGTTATAGTCTTGTTTTCCTTAACTTAATTGTCCTGTTTGTCCAAACAAGGTGGCAATGCTACGAATTTATTGAAAATTACGAAGTCCAATAAGGAACTGATGTATTTTTTAATGTTGAAAGCAAACTATTTAAGAGAGAAAATTAAGAGGCATGATGAACATCATTATGCATTGGGTATTGGGATGTTGAAATGAGACTAGGAAAGAAAAAAGTCTGGGTCAATAACCAGAAAATGCTCCTCATAAGTGAAATCTGGATATCCTAATTTTAGTAAATAATTACAGGTACTATTGGTTGCAATTTGTGTTCAATTGTCCCACACCCTCAAAATGGGTTTAAGTGAATACCATCTTTAAGGTTTTCTTGTTTAGACTAATACACAAACTGCATCTTGTCTCAAAATGCAACTGCAGTAATAATTACGTATTACGTATTAGTACAACTTTTCAATCCTTGACAAGCATGCTTGACAGCTTTCATATTTTCATCACGCGATCCTGATTTGAACTTAGTTTTGCATCACTGCATTTGCCATCCGTAAAGCAATGATGAGTCGATATGCATTGTTTTATAGTCTCCACTTCTTTATTAATTTGTTTTATGGTTACATTTCATTTGCCAGGATACCAAATAAATAGTCAAACAGAAAAGTGAAAGAAAATAAAATTATGGAGAAATTTGCAGTGGATTTGGATAGAGTTCTTGATGAATTTGAGCTGAATGAAGGTAATATTGATATACCCTTCGAATTATGCTTTGAATACATATTTTGGCAGTTATATACTTAAACACCTTTTTGAATCTCTTAGAAGTACATTGTATTTTTGATTAAACGGTTTTAAATTCTCATTCAACTTCTGTAGATCTTGCACTGGAGCCTGCTGACGGAAGGGAATGTGGCTTGGTTAATTATGAAACGCCTGTTGCTCGTTCTGAAAGCTACATCCATAATGACTTGCATAACATTCAAAAGTCTACCTTGAATTCACGCTTTCCTGAAAGTGTGGACAATTTCCTAGATTTATCAGAGGCCGATTTTGCTCCAACCAAGTCGACAACGATAGCACTTGTGCACAAACCAAAGCCCCAAATCAATAATGGATCACATGATAATGATTTAATCAGGTTAGCACCTGAACAGAAAAAAATTCATAATGTTGCCCTCGCACCACAAAAATTAGAAAATAACACTAGCATATTAAATGGCTTAAAAGTTGTTCATAGCGACGAACCTATTAATAAAACTGATCTGCTAAACTTTGATGGAAATTGGGATGCTCCAACTGTTAATAGCCCTTCTTCCGTGCAAAAAAGTGTCGAAGAAGTTGACTGCAAGCAATCGACGCCTGAAAACTTGGAACACCCTGTTCTAGAAGCATCTGTGCTAAACGATGAAATTCAAGACGAAGGTATATCTATGGAAGAATGTGAGACTGAAGCTGTTCATCATAATCTGAATCGACATAATTCGGTAACGGGAGTTGATGCAACAGTTTCCCCTTGCAATAACGCCGCTAGCGAAGATAACAGCGAAGAAACGTTTGTCACACCAGAGCACAGCGATCAACCTTGCATGGAAATCATTGCGGACAGGCCCCTGATTGGATTTGGTGGCGATATTGAAATAACGGACGAGGAAATGCAGCAATATCTAGAGGAAAAAGCCATTGTTGCGTCTGGATCTGTAGCCGATAGCAACCATGTACGAGTAGAAAAAGAGGAATTTTTTACGCCGATGGTGGAAAACCAAGTCGGATTAATTGCAAATGAAGATATTTATCATGAATCCAGTCATTCTGGACTTGTAGATTTGGATGAGAATGAGAGTAAACAAGAATTCGAAGGTAAAGTGGACACGAGAAAAGACAGCATTGTTAACAGTGATTTACTTATGATCGAAATTAGCGATGATGTCCCCAGTGATAAGGGGGCCTTGCCAGAGCAAGAGAGTGGCCAAATCAAAGAGCAAACATATCATTCTAACGTGTCCGACGCGGATCAGGGTTCTGGTAGCTGTGTGAACAAGCCGAAACATTCGCATCAAGATGTTGAAAGGAATTCAGAAGTTGTCGAACAATGCCAGCCAATGCCCAAAACAATTGAAAAGGTGAAAGAACGACGAAGCAGACCTAAAAAACAGAAACCGGAAAATGTGCCTGAAGAGAATGTAAGCGATGTAATTGTGGAAGTCCAGCACAATGCTGATGTTGATGTCATATCACCTGCTTCAATTGATGATGGGTATGATGCCAACCTTTATGTCAGTGAACAGAACATCAATGATGGCACAATACCTCCAGAAGCATATGATGAACTTAGCGAAAGCCAATTGAGACTTCAACGCCCAACATCTCTTCATCTTCCTGGAAAAATTGCAGTAACCCCTCCATCAAATGATGTTGTTCAAGAATTGTCGGATGCTGAAGGAAACAAATGTTTTGCAAGCCTGATGGCTACTGCAGGTAGGATTTAGTATGTTTTGGCGGAAATGGTATTTTAACATCAGGCGAATCTTCCAATGACATTCTTTTCTGGTAAAGGTTCTCCCGATGCTGGTCTCGGAATCTCTCCTGGCAGCTTGGATGAACTAGAAACACCTGGCTATACGGATTCGTCACAGGTGTTACTGACTGAGGAAGAGCGTCATTTGGGTAAAGTGGCTCCTGTTTGGGTTCCAGATGCAGAGGCCCCAAACTGCATGCAGTGCGATGCCAAATTCACCGTTATTAAACGTAGGCATCATTGCAGGGCCTGTGGAAAGGTATGCATTTTTATAATTATTTCATTAACTCGTAATAACTATTACTTGTTAATTCATTTTTGAACTTGTATTTTATTTTTGAAAATTTATTTTAGGTGCTTTGTGCTCAGTGTTGTGGTTTAAAAGCCAAATTGCATTATATGGAAAATAAAGAAGCGAGGGTGTGTCAATTCTGCCTTGAAATTATGGAAAAAGGCAAGGATACCTTACATATCTTTGGTCTTTACAAGTTTACCTTGATACAATTAGTTTGTTTTGTATCTTGTTTGAAAAGCGCCATTTTGGTGGCGATTATTGCAGAATTTGCCTTTGTCACTAAGCATTTCCAGAATAGGAAACTAATAATCGGGTGCTAAATTAAGTGCTTGTAACCATTTCAAATTGGTGTCCAAACATAGATGCAGTGCACATTTAGTAAGAAAACAGCAGTTTTCGTTTCTATTTGTTTGACTATGTTTTCACTGGTTGAAAAACTTTATTTAGTAGACCCCTCTTAATCGGCTCTCCAGCTTAACTGCTGCAGTTTCAAAATAGTAAAAAAAATGAAATTGCTTCCTATCTTTTTTGTGATAGTCATAAGTTACAAATAAGCCTGTATATGCAAAAAAAATTGCGCATTGTAAAGATGCCGCAAAAAATATTTGATAGTACACCCATACCTCTCTTTACGGCCTAGATACGTTCCTGAAAAGTTGGCCGTAAAGCAAAAACCGTATAACGAATGAATTCTATCTGCATTGTGATTTCATCTTTCCCCCCTCTTAAACGGAGTGAAACCCATAAGTTGTTTTCTTGTTAGAAAAATCTTACCTTTTTTGTGAAAATTGGGGTTACTTATCATATTTTTGGCCACTTTCTTTAATTACAGCATTTTTTTGGGCTGTATAACGAAACTTTGTGGACCGTAAATCGAAAAAGTGCCATAATTAGAAAAGGCCGTTATAGTGAAAGACCGTATAAAGAGGTATAGGTGTATGTAATAAATTAAATATGTTGCCGGATGCGTATTATTAACTTCGGATTAACCAGCTTTCTCCCTCTACCAATAGACCTCCAATTCCAATCAGGACAGATAAGGGGTGTTATACTGTAAATACATACATGTTTACCAGATATTGTTAGCTAGTGTTATTTCCATTGCAGTCAACTCTTTGGAACTTCCTTAAGTTTCTGTTTTATTAGCTTTTATAAAGACTTGTTTAGATTATGAAGTGTGGGCATGTGAAGAGATGCAACAATATTGGAAAGCAAGCCTATAATTTTTGTGTGCTTTGTTTTGTAATATTTTTTATTATTTTTCCTTGATTTACCCTTTTCTTTCTTCATATATATATATTTTTTTATTTTGCTTTTGTAAACTGAAAGGGTAAAAGCAAGCACAATCAACAACTGACCATCAAATCTATTCCCACTCACTCTAGTCTTCCCAATAACAGAAACAGGATATTATTTTGAAAAGGGTCCATTCTCTTTGCATTTAAGGCATCAAGAAGTACCTCTTTCCCCAACTCATCATATTGTTATTATTCCCTCTGGTACCGAGGAGTTGTCTGGAACTTGTCTAGCTTGGCAAATGTTTTGTATCATATTGTTGGAAATTGTGTGGAATATGGAGTGTGGTCGTTGATGTCTTGCTTCTTGCCCAACAGTGCTATTATTGGAACAAACGAGTGGTGGGGTGGCTGGTGCTGCTGGCAGTACGGATGGGCCTACTGATGCATGGCGACCATCCCAGCCTTCTCAGAACCGGGCTCCTAATCCCAACAACCCCAGCGAATATTGTTCCATCATTCCCCCACTACAACAGTGTCTTGCCAACGCAAATGCTCCTCCGCCCACTGTCATGGTCCCAGTAGGGGTATTAAAACGTGGAGGTGAGGAACGTACGCTGTATTCACATATTTTGGACAATACAAATTTAATTTAACTATACGATGCATCGATTGTTGATGCTTAATCTGTCCTTTTTATTCTGTTTAGGTGATGGCAGACCTAGAGGCGAGCCAAAACAAGTTATGTTTTCTGATGGCATCAGACCTGGAGGAGATCTTACCGAACTCGATGGGCCTGAGACTAAGCTCCCGTTTAGACGGCAAGGAAGGCTTCAGAAAAAAGTTGAACGACCGCAAGGTAAAACTTAATTTGTTGATGAAAAAATACATCAGAAATTACAGTGAGTCTTCGGTGTTTATAAGGATGAGGTTCCTAGAAAACCCCGGAAATATGAAATCATTGATCCTATGAGAAAAACTTTCTTAAGCCAAGTTGTGGATAGTTCTCGTGAAACACATCTTTTAATAGTGTACGCTTTATAGATGTGGATTATAGTTTTCTTTGTACTATTACGGTACTATTTGTAGTCTATTTGTGTACCGATATCACAAACAAGTGCTCTCTATCCGTTCACTCGTATATTAGGAATCTTTTCTTATTAATTTAATGGGAAATAGAAAAATTAACATAAATTGATGCAAAAGATTTATTAGACATCATCATTCATTTTCTTATTATTTAAAATTGTTATATTTTTTGTTCTGTTCAGGTGTTTTATAGACCCATATCTCGCTATACGGCCGCTCATTAAATATGGCACTTTTTCCATTTTACTGGCAATAATGTTTCGTTATACGGCCAAAAAAAAAATGCTGTAATTAAAGAAAGTGGCCAAAAATGTGTTAGGTTACCCAATTTGCTCAACAAAGATCGGATTTGGCTAACAATAAAACAAAAAAAAAATTCACAATGCAGAAAAAATTGATTCGTTATACAGCCAACTTTTCCGGAACGTATCTAGGCTGTAAAGCGAGTTATGGGTGCATTTATAAACACCAATTTGTATTAATCCCCATCCCCCTTCCTGTAGACACCTATGAACTAAGTCGTTGTTTTGTGTATGTGTGGTAAGTTGAAAATATGATAAAAGAGACTTTTGCTTCAAATTTGTTGAAAGGGGGAGTACTTTATTTCAGGTCAAGCACCTGCAGTAACAGACTTGAGTCGTCCATCCCCTGAGCAACGAGGTTAGACATTGCCCTCTTGACAAACACTTGCCTTTTTCAACTAATGCTTGGCATGTCATATATCTAACGTTGGATGTTGCATGCTTCAGAAATTTGGCATTTGTTAATTCCCAAAAAAAATTTAAAGCATGACTAAAAAAGAGTTACTCCAACAAATGGGTTTTACTCTTAACATTTTCTTCTCATCTTTTTATTGTCTGTAATTGTTTCTGTCCATTCTAACCATTGATCTAATTGGTTTCATTATCTAATACTGTTGATCAAACGGATCAAAGTTTAATGACAATATACCGCTTATGTTTTCAGAATATTCTTTAAACGATGATCTGGATATGGATCACATTCTTAGCTTACTAAAAGGTAATTTGCGTTTTAAGCTTGCTGCCTAATCTTGCTTACTGTATCTAGTTAGGTTTCTAATTTCTATTGTTTTTTTAATCCAAAGATGAAGCCCTCGAACCACTTGTATTTGTATTAATAAAAAATCTTCGGGTTTTAGTTAACATTTTGAATTGTAAGTAAACGTGTTTGCCTTTCCGCCCTTCTCATATGTCCATGTTTTTGCGGGCGCACAAGTAATCATTTGATTTTCTTGGACAGTGGACTGTTGTATGCACAAGACATGTTGGAGTTTTACCACACGTGGAATGGTAGCTGTTGGTCAAGATGAAATTGTCATCCTTCTAGAAGTATTGCCTGACGAGAAAGTCATTCCATATGACATATTTTACCATATAATGGACATTTACGATGAAGCTGGCAAAGGTGAGATATTTAAGCATTTAATTGTTGTCGAATGATCTTATAAAACGTGCTCAATGATGTTTTTAATGTAATTTGTAAATAGGAATTACAGTATCTGGAATGGGGCACACTGTATTTACTCGAAGTTGCCTAGGTTCAAGGGATCACGGAGGGTTTTTATTTGTCCATCCCACGTTCCAGTGTTTGCAAAAGATACCACTGCCACCGTCTCCATATTTATTCGGCGTTCTGCTCCAAAAATGGGAAATTCCTTGGGCTAAAGTCTTTCCGCTTCGACTTCTTCTCCGACTCGGTCACGAGTTCCGCTATTATCCTTTATCACTCGTTGGCATCCGCTTTCGAAAACCCGTGTTTTGCGAGATTGGGCACACCATTGTTAATTTATTAGCAGTAAGTTGTTTTTGAGTCTTGTCACATTAATTAGCAGCTCATAACGTGTTATTCGTGTAACTTTTTTTACGCAACACAGTTTTCGAATTTCAAAGCGCATTTACTGTTTTAGGATTTTCGCAACTATCAGTATAGTTTACCCGCTGTTCCCGGCTTAGTCATCCACATGAAGGACAAACAAACCTATATATGTTGTCCTAGAAATCGCTATGACGAGGTTAGTTTTTTTTGGATAATCTGCTGAAATGTCATGGCCCCATACCTAAACATGTTTTTACAAGTTTAGGGCGCTATTTTCAGATGGTCAAAGCTCTTAATAGCAGCATTGACCACGTGCTTGCGCTCGCTGCATCATTCAGTAGTGAGGCAGACTCTCATCTTGTTTGTGTGCAGAACGAGGATGGAAACTACCAAACTCAAGCAATAAACATTAAAGATAAACCCAGAAAAGGTGAGCACTTTAGGGCATATTATTGAAATACTTATTTCTTTCTTCTTCTTGTAAAAAATCATCTAAAATTTGTTTAGTGACCGGAGCTAGTTTCGTGGTTTTTAACGGAGCTTTGAAGTCCTCATCTGGGTTAACGGCCAAATCGAGTATAGTTGAGGATGGCCTTATGGTCCAAATTCCCGGTGATAGCATGCTGGCCCTCCGACAAGCTCTACGGGACATGCGGGATTATGTTGTTCCATGTGGACCAATCGGGGCAGAGAATCCTGATGAAGTCGTTCATGTCGTTTGGGTGGACGATGATCAAAATGTCAACGTTGGGTGAGTGCTTCATTTTAAACTTTGCCGTAAAATGTGGCATGTATTGACAAATATATTTATACAACTGTAGAGTGAAAAGTCCAATTGATGGCATGGCCATGGATGGTATTTCGAGTATACGGATTCACTGTGGTACAGACTATGTGGGTGATGGCCACCTCATTAGATGGACTGAAGTGTATCTTATTCGAACCGATGATGGTGTCGGTAGCAGGAGGTATGTGACTTTCTTGTAATCTTTGGCCGTTGTTTATCTCGGCGGTCTTAATTCATAGTATTGGCATATGTTTAAGGAAACTTGGGGTATGTGAAAATTATTTATCTATGAAATGTTGATAATATTAGGTCTGATCCAGTCGATGTAAGTAAGGTGTCTGATACGTTAGCCCAAGCGGGATGTGTAGCTCTTGCACAACATCTCGGTAGTCTCTATTCAGCTGGATTAACAAGGATTGGTCTTAGAGTCACACTGGATTCTGATAATGTAAGATATTCATTCATTTTATGTACTAACAATTTAAATGATCACTTTGTATTGGAAGAGAGAAATCCCTGCCCTTATATTATTGAGGAGCAGTATAATTTAATGCCCCAGTTCCAGTGGCGGCTCGTCCATAGGGACTGCCGAACTGCAGCACCCCCAATCACTGGGTATCATCGATAACATTTAATATAATGAGTCTTTTTTTCTTTAATTCTTTCTAATTAAATTTATTCTTAATATATTATTTAATTTATTTAATTAACTCTTTAGCAATCCCACAATTATTGAAAAAAAGATTTTTAAAAAATTGTTTGCCACTGTGCGCTTCACAGTTCCAGCAGCGCGGTGTTTCACTGTTGTGCGCATGCATAGATAGGAAGCTGCACGCCAGGCTGCAAGCGACAGCTGGCACTGTCGCTCCCGCAGTCGCGATTGGCGTGCTTCACAGCATTACTCCGCAGCGTTACTCGCAGCAACCCCACTTATTTTTTCTACGAGCCGCCACTGCCCAGTTCCCTCTATATCAGGGTGGTCGAATACGCAGGTCTGCAGGCCTCTTGCGGCACCCAAAAAATTTTTTGGCGGCCCTCGCCAACGGTTGCATTATTTTTAACATAATACATATACTTTACAATTTACATAAAATTTCACTCTTGCCGTATGCATTTGCTAACGGAAAAAAAAATACCTATTTCAAGAATTGGAAAAATAAGGTGCAGCATTATCTCCCTGGTCGAGGTCGGAGGGAATTTTTCGGACATGCAAAATTCCCTTAAGTGGCTCTTTTAGATGATAGTTTAAATATGAGGTAAATAACCTCGTACCCTGGCTTTGGTGTTTAGCCCTGATGTTGCAGAAATACGACAGCGTTAAAAATCAACCAACCAACTCTGTCGATTGTTTGTCGAAGTGCGCTTGCGGCCTGCGGGACTGCGGGTTCCTTTTGGCAAAAAAACGGGACCACCCTGACGTATATTAAAATTTTCAAAGGTTAGTTTTGTACCAGGAAACTTAAAATATATACACAAAATATTTTTTTTCCAAAAAATTGCAGCTTAGTGAAAGTGTTTATCGCCCAGTTTTTTAACGGGATATCCAAATAGGAAATTGTAAACTCAAAGCTGATCATGGATAATTTGTGTGTTACATTTTCATTTCTCTGGTCAGGACTATACTTTGAAAGTTCGTGGGGTTATCACACCTATGAATTTTCTTAAAATTGATAGAATTGAATGTGTTGAATGCTAGGTGGGGTATGAGATCGGTGCAGGAGGCCAGAGGCTATCTGCAGACTACATGAACGATTTGGACAGCGCATTAGTTCCTGCCATCCATTGTGCTGCTTCTCCTAACCAAGAAGGCTCAGTCCTCCTGGAACTCGTATTTCACATCATTCAACAATGAAGCGTGGGAAGTGTGTACAAGCTATTGCTCTTTGTCCTTTGTGTTACATTTTCAATGCAATCCTGGGATCTAAAGACCAGAGCATCATATCTAAAACTTACCTATGAAAAGTAACAAATGAACTAATAATTACTATAGATTATTAGAATGATGTCGAAATCCATTTAGAAGTTGGCGTTTAGAACAGACTACCCGTTGAAAGTAAACGATAATTATTGCTGCACGAAAACAATTCGGATGCTCGTTACGAGCACACATGATTAGATGTGAAACATTTTGGGAAATCAGAGGTAATTTAGCTCTGCTCGAGTATTGTACATAGTGTTGTTATATAGTTATAATGTGGGAGCACGGATGCTTATTTTGAACAAAGCAAACATAAGTTTTAATCTTTTTTGCATTTGTTTATTAAATACATTTAGTGAATTTCAGCCATTTACTTGTTATTTCTGATTTTGTTTAAGAATTACTTGGATTAATGCCAATCGAAGCCTTCGTTTGGCACATAGATTTATAATTTTGTTATAATCCTGCCCTAAATTAAAAAAAAAATGTTATGGTTGAAATTGGCAGGTTAAATATACCACACTATTTTTTTCAAACAGTAAAATGGCCTTTGACTTTTTGACTTCGGTGCTCAATATCTTGAAAAGAACAGAGCAAGAGATTATGTTCCCGTAGATACCATGGCTGTATATGTTGTTCGGCGTTTAAAGGGGCTTGGCAGCAGCTAAGCCTATTACCTCATACTTGTATACATGCAGTTCGCAGTTGAGACTCATGCAAGTCAAGGACGATTTTGAGAGATTTATCCTAAATTTACATGGAACCAGACAACTCGAACTCTGAGAGCAAGGTAACTGTGATGTTGAAACTCCAAACCTCCCAAATTCAAAGATAAACAGCAGTGAAATATGATTACTAATCTTATTTTTATTCTTCTATAGTTGTGCTGTAAATGGGCAAATTGTCAGCAATTCTTGGTTTTGGCAATGCACCATTACCGAAGTTGAACTAAATGTTCTGTGTATGCGTTCACATATACTGATACACAGTGTGGCTGTTGTTCAGGATCGCTACTTAGGCAGTAAAGGCCCAAATCGATCACTTAGTCATCCTTCAAGACCAATAGTAATAACACCAACGTAACCATATCGCTAAGATCAGCACTGACCATAAAGTCAGTCAGACTGAGCCATGAAGTACCGGGATCACTTACTATAAATGGCACCGATCAATAGGTAAGCAGATTTTCCTTGTTTGTAATTAGTTGAAAACAGCACATATTTTTGTTAATGTGCAGCATTTCCATTGGTTAGTGCAGATAATGGTGATCACAAAGTTAAATATAGAAATAACTAAACTGTGCAACTTATTCCTCATTGTTATTAGAACTGACTTTTCCATTTAAATTTTATGGGACTTATATATCAAAACCCAATTGGAATGAAATTGGATTTCCCGTATAAAAATCTCTAAAAAGGGGTATAATAAAGTATTTGTTAAATATTATGAAAGATATTCTAAGAAATTAATACTTAGAATAAATATGTCACTTGCATTTTTATAGAACATTAAAAGAACTAATTGAGTTTAATACATTTTTTTCGAAATGCAAAATTTCGAAATCTTTAATATCTCTGACTATTCCGTCGAATCGAGGCTTGCATACACATACATGTTAATTTTATGTAGATGACAGTGAGCGTTGGCACTATGTCATGCCATCACAATATGTGGTTTTATAGTGTAGCATACAATCATCATCATCGTCAATTATCTTTATATAATAAATATTAGCTTTATTCTCATAAAACAGTCAATTTTTTACAGGCATTTGGATGGAAGTTGCAAAGTTTTATAAAATAGATCATTTGTGGTGGGAATGGAAAGGGCAGTGCTTATTGAGGTTTGTTTTAAAACTGTTTGGTGCAAGTTATTTAGAAGAAGATTAATGTGTAAGAAAGTTTTACTTAATTGTTGTGCGGGCATATTGAAACGAAAAAAACTAGGTTTCGCTTCAATTGAAAGTTAAAAACAGGAATTTTTTGGGCCTGATTATTAGTTAGATTCGAAGTTTTACATGTTTCCATATTATCTTATCGTAATGATACCATAACTGCATTATTGTAGTAAAAGTAATGTCTGATGATTTCACTGATGAATTTGACACCCACCCATGACTTTTACTCCATACATCTTTTTTGTTCAGTATCTTGGCAACTTTTTGAAAAGCCAGCAAGGTACTAATGCCACATTTTATGAGGTGAAAGGTTCTTGGTACTATTTAATCGCCATTGTTATTCGAAAACATAACTTTTACATAACATGGTTTGCAGATAATCCATTTAGAGCTCATAAGTTGCACGGGTCAACGTTTTATATTAAAGTGATAATGTTGAAGATGCGATTGAAATATTCTCAAAGTTATCACAAGATTCGCAGCACATTGTATTTGTGGTTAGAAAAATGTATGCTGAATTTATAAACATGACGCTTACTCAGAAGCAAATATTCATATCAAATACAATATTATTTTGCAGTGATCAAAACACTTGGATGTTAGATAATAAGTTTATGGATTGATATGTGTTCGTTGACTGGTACATCAAAAAAGGACATGGAAATTATGTCGAGCTAAAATAGGTCGATTGGTCCATTTGAGTAAATGAACACTCATATTTGTTGATTAAGACTTGTATTCGCCAAATAAATATAAAACGAAGACCAGTGCAACTAGCCAATCATTTCAGGTGTCATAAGATGTATCAAAAATGTGTGGCTTCCTATTGAAATTCGAAATGGCCATCATACATGTAGTTATCGGAAGAGTTAAAAGATTTTCAGTGTTATACTCTACATGTATTCATCATAATGGTGCCTGCCTTAAGAAGTTATAAACCTGTGTTTTTTATTAAAATTAGCCCAACTTTTCGTAAAGTACATTACATACAATACACAATTTTATTTAAAGTTATTGTTTCTAATTTATAACAGGTTAATAAGCACCTTTTTGTTACTACTCACTAACTATAGTTAGAACACTTCTTTCAAAAGGACGACAGCTACATTTTATGGACAAAATTTTAACCATTCAGTTATCTGCTAAAAATACAGGACAAATTAATTATAACTTATACATCAGTATTTAACTCCATGGATTGATTCCCTTATTATAGGAACTTAATATAGGCTTGATTTCCCAAACGTGATAATTTTAATTAAAAGCAGGTTTGAAATTCCTTAAGTCTTGCACCATTATGTTCAAACATTACCATTTTGTGACGTTTCTAGTTATAGTCCCTTGCCATTAAAAATTCCCAGTTTTTCCACTTGTCTTCCATAAAAAAACACTTCACCGTCGCCATAATTTGGTCATATTTTGGTTTATGTACTCTCCTGTGCAATTGATATACAACAAGTGCATTATTCCTTGTTCACTGTAGTGAATAATTGAATATTTTAAAATCCCTTTTTCGTGGGCTTCTACGAGATAACATTTAATGGTATATTTTTCTCTTTGGCAAGTCACGTTCTTTGTAGTTCTCCAATAACCCAAATTATTTAAATGCAATATACTGTCTATAGCTTTGACAAAATTAGCCAAAAACACTAACATGAACTAGACAAACATGATAATTTGCTGAACTTTCGCTCTAGTCACCGTACTTGGTTTACTGCTTCCAGATCATAAGATTCTCGATAGTGTGCTTTTTAGTTATCTGATCTACTTTAGATCATAAATGAAATAGTGAACTTTTAAATTGATAAACCATACTTTTATGGAAATAATTTCAAGGTTATGAGCTTGGTGATAAGGTTTATGAACTAAGTCTCTTAGAGAGATATTTTTTAATTAGGAGTCTTAAATGTATTATTGTGAGTTTAGAATTTAGAATAAATATTGCTCTAGTTTGTGAGAATTCTTGAAAAATCAGCGTTTATTATAAACAGTATGATGCTAAACCACGTGTTTTGTGGTCCAAAATCTGCCCAAATATTCAATCAAATTTTGACAATAGTTATTTTACAATTATCATCTTAAACTGTAAATAAACAAGAAATACTTAGTAAGAAGCAGTACCAGTAAGACGACTGAAGTTAATTTTTTTAATTTATCATGTTTGACAGTAAATTTCATTATATTTCGATAATCCCTGAATTTTGTTTGGCGAATTTTTGTTAAATCCTGCACGGTTTGAGAAACTGTTTTAGTACCCTATTAAGATTACGTAACCAAGTTTGGTTTCTTTATTCTCTCAGATCAGTAAAAAATCGAAGACATTATATGCCCGAGAACAATATCTAAAAAAAAATGTGAGATATGAGAACTGAGCAACACTGGGTTGGTGATGGGATTAATGGGTCTAATAAAAAATGTTAATACAAGCTTAATATTAATAATATTTATTAAGGTAATTGTAATCAAAACCACTGTTACCTCCTCCTATTCCAAAAAAGTTGAGTTTTGCTTGAAAAAGAGAGGTGATTAATTGGGAATAAATGCAAGAATTGATCTCTCGTTTAAAGATCATTTTTGTATAAAGCCCATGCAAACTATATACAGTGACAGTGAAAAAAGGATTTATTTGACAGGAACGCACTCCTTCCATTTGATGGCCAGCCCCAGATCCTTCAAAGGCCTTTCTTAAAACATTAAAAAACTGGCAACAAGTTGTATGTAAACTTTTTTTCCCGGCACAACAACCTACGATAGCGCTTTTGTACAAAAGTCACGTTCACAAAGTTAATCGTGGACAGCAATAACAAACAAAACGGCACAGCCCAATTCTGAAACCTTGATATCACTAGAAGTGGCGTATGATAAGTTACAAAGCAGGATGAGAACTTGAAGAAAATTGTCGTCATCCGGCCCAGAGTATCATTTGGCAGCCAAAACTCAGAATATTGGCAGCGAACATTGCCAGTTTTATTTGACATCAGAGGCGATTTTGTCGAACGAAACAATTTCAATTCACCTTCAGAAGGTTAGATGTTAGTGTAGTTTTAGGGTCTAAAGCTATTAACAATTCTTGTACGTTTTAATCATGTTGAGTAAACTATATATTTTAAAAAAGCGAGAAAACCTTTGCTAATGTACCTGTAAAACAGTTGGGAAATTTACTTGAGATTTTAGCACCTTGGAAAAATTTGTGTTAGTTGGAATTTCTGTTGAAGTGGTGACATTTTTGTTAATTAATCTCTCTAGAAAATATAATGAAAAAATATTATGGAATTGTTGGTGGGAGGGGATGTGCTTGAAAGTTTTAGGGATTAGCCTATAAATCTTTGAAATATGCTTGCATTTTTTCCAGCAAATTTACTGAACTTTTGATATTAAATTTAACATTGATATAACAGATTGTTCAGTAAGTTGGGAAATTTGCTTGAGTTTTTGGCAAATTGGGAAAAATTTGTGTTAAACACCAGTTTATGCTGGAATTTCCTGTCCTCTCTCTAGAAAATATTATAAAATTGCTCTTGGGAGAGGAGATGCTTGAAAATTTAAGAGATGAGCCTTGAAATTCTTAAAATATGCTTGCATTTTTTCCAGCAAGTTAAGCTGGATCACAACCCTATCACTTTCAATGTGTGAAATTTTAAAACACAATTCCAGCCAAACCAAAAGAGATTAAATAAAAATAAAAATTGTCTAAAATA
>JAQGAE010000677.1:0-31625 GCA_034696685.1 Julus scandinavius | reverse complement strand
TACGTTACAGAATTTAATACAGACTTCCACGGATTTGTTTCAAAAATGGCAGTTTGAAGAGTTTCTTAATGGAGGAGGTTATTTTGAAAAATTATAAATGAATGCACCCCGAATTCCTTAATGACTTTGTTTTGTTACGGATAATGGCTAGGATGACATATGGTTCATGACTTTAATAAAGTTTACATGGTTAAACTTTGGAAAACAGTTCTGTTAATATAACCATCTCCCATAATTAGGCAATCACTGAATGCTTTGGTGCTATTCTGGATTGCCTACGTGTATTTTTGCCCATTCTTAATATTATCGGAAATCGATGAATATTCTAACTCAAAATAAGAGGGCATTTTATTTAATTATTTCGTGGTTAAAATTTGTAAAATAGTCGTATTAAAATAATTGTAATATTAAACTTCTCAATAATTGGTTAATTTACATTAATTCGTTCAACTTTGTATATGGTTTTAATATGTACAATACACCCTATAATTATCGTCATTGTTGTGTTGGGGATTTTCTGAGTCGTTTCTAAAGGGCCCAAGGTGCCCTAAACTCATTGGACGCTCTGTAGATATAATGATTTTCCGTATCGTTATTTTCACATGAAAATAATAGTTAGTGGTCATCACAAGAGCGGTGTTGGGCAGGCCTAATGTACGTGTGGACAATAAACATTTTGACTGTTTCTTTGTCCATTCGGGAATTTGCTTTTTTATTGTTTTCCTGATAAAATAATGCTCTCTTCAGATTAAATGGCACAGTGGCAAGTGGTGCTAGTCATTATTTTCAGTTGTTCAATTGCAGTGTGCACCCAAGTTCCCTTCTGCCTCGTGCCTGACCATTGGTCAGTTTTTATATGGTCATTGTATTTACACGGAACTGGCACGGAATGATTCCTATTAACAACAACCATGCCATTATTGGATATGATGTCACTTGTGGAGCATTTTCTTTCGGGCTCGTATAAAGGCCCATTTTAAGGGAGATTAAAAGACAGCCTGTCACTTTCAAACAAAAGACATGTTAGTGCATTCTGGACATGATGGCAACGAAATATGAGAGAGATTTATATCATTTATCTATTGCGCACAATGTCTTCAAGAAAGATTTCGTGGAAAATAATCCCCCTCTTGAGTTGTATTGAAGAGAGCCACTGTCTTCAATTTGGAAATCTAAGTTTTGAGTAGAAATTCGTCATTTGTGTTGACAAATTGTCGAGGTCATGAAGTCATTGACTGGCTAATGATGTCACGATTTTGATAACCATGGAAGAATATTATAATTGCTGGTATTTTCCGGTGGGGTCAACACTTTTACATTGCATATTCCCCTTATTTTTCTGGTAAAAATTCCTCATGAATATACATAATATGAAAGCGGATGTTTGGCTTCAGGTTGATGTCCTCTTTTTCCTACATAATAAAATGTCGCCAGCTCAATGTCGTGGCAAGCAGGTTGCAAAATGTAATTAATCTCTGCTATTGAATTTTTTGGTAATTAAAGGTATGATCGATATGAGTTTTTCGTCATAATTAATTGGGTTTAACAGTAGCCCACATCAATTAACTCACATCTAATCTTTCTTGTCATTGCTTTTTATCAACTCACAACTAATTAAATTTTTTTTACTAAAAATGGCACGCTAGATACTTTGAATTAAAAAAAAATCAAGTAAACAAATCAATATAGGCCCATTAAGTTTTAATTTGGCAACTTTTTTTCTTTTTAATTTCACCCTTGAGATTTTCCACAACAAATACCCCACAGAAAGTAATGCCGAACACTAGACTTTACTTTGCTCAAACAATTACAAATCAATATGAGCCAAAATTATAACATTAGTTTTACATTTCCTTAATGTTTTGGGCTTACGTACCCCACATTCCAAAATGTTTTTCTTGTATGCAATCAAAGGGCTCTCCCTGGTGGCAGTGGCAAGCAGCATCAGATGGAATATGTAGTATTCAGAGCGACACGAAGAAAGCAACAGATCCCAATTTTCCTGTTGCTAAATCTGAAGCCTTATGTGTTAGTCCACGTAGGCCTATTATACGAAAAATCAATACTTGGTCTAGCACAGACGAAAATTTGGGTAAAACTCACTAAGAAAAAAAGCTTGGATTTGTCTAATGAGCAGTTTCTGAATTAAATTTGTTTTAGTTTAGTGTTTTTACAACATACCAAACTGAAACCACATTTTCTAACAATCATACGCAGTACATTGGTAAACTGGTTTAAAAACGAGCCTATTTTAACAACTGTAGTGAAGTTATTCAAATTTCATGGATTTGAAAACTTCTACAAATTTATATGCCAACGTAATATGATAAAAATGTATGATACATTGGAATGTTATGATAGATTTGCACGTATATGGATATGTCTGGAAAATGTGGGAAAATTAAAAATTGGACGTATTAGAAATCGAATAATTCTAGATAATCTCATTACTGTGTAACCCATATATGAAATTTATTTTCATATTCGAATTTGTCCATATATAACTATACATTTGAGTACATATCTACCCAGGAAAAAAATTCTGTCTATCAATATACTGTATGTGCTACAAAAATACTTCGAGCAATAATCTAAGTCCATGTTTTCTACCATAAATAGATATAAAACGCCATATATGGTCATGATTTCAGATATAAATTGTACATGTGGAATATCATAAATTTTTCATATACGAGAATAAGGAAACGTACTTTTTCATCTTACCAAAATGTAAACAATCAATATTTGCAACTACTTAAGTTAAAAAATATAAAGAACAAATAAAAATTCAAATATTTAAGACACAAGTAAATATATAAAAATACATAATGCATTTATAAACAAAAGTTATGAAATGAATTGTTTCTTATTTGCATGAAAACTCTAATGATAATTTATCCGTAGATTATGGGAAGTGTTGCTTTAAATATCCATCCCCTCTTTATGCTTTTAAAAGCTAAAATGTACTCAATAAGCCAAGCAATTTTAGAAATATAAGCAATGTTTGTTTTACAAAAAAAATCCTCGTCTTTAAATCTGAGCTAAGGTTGACTTAGATGACTTGAAACACAGCAAATGTTCTGGTTCCGTTGATCTTAGAGGAACAGCCCTAGCTCATCTTTTCCATTGCTTTATTACATTATATGCAACGACTCGAACGAGGGAAGTTAATGGGAGTTCCTATAAATACTGCAACCGTTAATACAAGTCATTTAAATGCGGAAAAAATAGCTCTTAATCCGAGCTGCCTATAACTTTTTACCATAAATGAGTCGAAAACCGTATATATGTAATGTAGCTAAATCCACAGTGCTGAATATATATATATGTATATTGTAATATACGTGTGGAGGGATATTTGTGCGAATTGCAAATGGGGAAGAATAGGAGGGGTGGCAACGGGGGACACACTGTTGCGTAAGCCTACAATCTATGAAGTTCAGTAAGTCTATCATTACATTATGACGACCATTAAAGTAGTTTAGAGAGAGAAAATAAGCATAAATTTCCTCCCGGATATATTTTTCAGCTTATTCTTTATGCGCCCAAGGATTTAAAAACGGCAATTGAGCGCGTAATGGCTGTAACAGTTTTTAAATCCACGAATCAGATTTAAAATTAAGCTTTTTCCACGCATGTTTTATTACTACACTGAACAATTAGAACGATGGGCTGGAAATTGGGCTGGATTTTTTTTAATTGATGAAGGAACACGTGTGAGGCCCCTTATATAAGTAGGTTCATATCTAACGCAATGATATATTTAACGCATCAATTCAACATTACTTTTCTCCCTTATAAAGCATGCCTTCATTTAACGGTTTTCATATAAAAATGTACAAGAACATGTATTTTTTATAAAATACAGCATTTCGAATTTTCAATAATATTTTTTAGTACCATTATTTAAATTCGAGTTCGATTAATTTTAAAATAATAATAACACGTGCATTGTGAATAAAACAATTGACTTATATTTTAAAATAAAGCATCTGATTTAAATTATTGATCAAAATACTTGCATGGTAATTAATATGCAAATGTAAATTAAAATACAGAAATGATAAGTGTATACGTATAGTATATAACAGAAAGTAGACAAATATCCATGAATTGTATATGGATATACTATGCACATATACAGTATGTCAAATTTCTGATACGATTATATTGTTATAATGCATATGCAGTTTCCTATACGGTGCACCCATATACGTGATTTATATAGATGTTACAGTTATTTCTCTGAAATTAAAACAGGTTTATCAAGTTAAATCCTGTCTCGTATTTTTTACATTTACTAGTATATATTTTTATATATCTGTCACGTTTAATCTTAAATATACAGTATTATTACGTCCAAAATGCAATAGGGCTAAAAACTAGTGAAGCTGCAGATATGACAAGACTTTGTTATCTTAAGAACTATTCGTTTCTCGTTGAAGACAGTAATAAAAAGGCAACCTCAATTATATTGGTCGAAAATTGGAGCGAGAATGTGCTCGGAGGGTGGTGGTGAAATTAAACAGGAGAAATGGCCCTGACAGAATTTTTTCCTTAAAATGAGGCAAGCAGCGGTGGTCATTTCTTGCGCGTCTGGTCAGGCTGTAAGTAGGATAGGCAATATTAAAAGCTTTGGAAATGAGAGAAGGCTAGCCAACAGAAGGTCAGTAAGTGGCCTGAGTCCGTCTAACTGAGCACTCGCTTGACTAGCATCTTATTTTTACGCTTCTCAAACACTATCACATGTTATGAAGCTAAAAAGGGCGAAGACAATTACGGGAGGCAGCAGTAAATGCGTGCTCTAAAACCTCGCTGACCATCACACGGCCATGGACATTGGCTGGAAATGTAGCTAAATTGTGGCTGATGGCACTACAATCAAATCTTCTGAGCAGAAAACTATCTCGCAATTATGATCATTGCAGGAGAAAACTTTTCCACGCATACACATCCATCCATTGTGTACACTAAATTGGCGTTCGGCAATTTCACTCAACAATTTGGACACAATGCGGCATTTTGCTGCCTTAACTCGTGTACTTTAGTTGTGGGCCCACTGACCAATCCAAAAGAAGCAAATTGACTAGAAGACGATTCGGTTAATTGTTAACCGATAAAATTACGAGCTTTGAAAGCTGGGGAAGAATCTAGGGGATATGCGCTCTGGGGACGCACTTCAACAGCATAATTTAGCAGGATTTCCACGCAACCTTTTAAAACAACTGATGAATTATTTAAAAAAGGGAAAACTATGGAAATTACATTTCAAGGAAAGCAGCGCGCCATCATAATTTGCGGTAGAAATAGCATAATTTGTATTTTAACTTTAGAAAAATAAGAAATAAAATATGCACTTCCCCATAAGTAGGCAATCACTGATTGCATCGGTGCTATGCTTGTTTGCCTGCGAGTTCATTGCCCTTTTCACACAAAATGACAATAAAGTGCAGTGGCACACTTAATAAAAAGCTAAACTTATCACGGCACACTACACAAGTTTTAATAAATATTTTTTTTAATGCAAATTTGTTTATTCTTATGTTTTATTTACTTACTATACAGAAGGTAAAGTTCAGACATATATAATTTAGAATTTTCAACAACAAAAAATCAGTTAAACAATTTGCAAGTTGGTTGTCTTGGTTCAGCTCATTCTTAGACAATCTCAGACCTTTGCAGCACCATTATTGCGTGTAACTTGAGGAAAAATTGATTATATTTTGCTTAATTTGATCCTGCTGCTTTGCTTTGGTAATTATTCGGAAAATATGAAATATTTGCGTGTAGATATTTTTTTGTTGTCAACGAAAAACGCCTACTAAAATATTGCACCAAATTTGCTTTAGGTTTTCCATATGCGTAAACAAAGCCCTCATTTCTCTTCGCCATTTAATTTACCCTATAAAACTTTTTGATAAATGAAGACCAGCCTCGTGCTTTTATTTCGTATTTCTGCATATTTTTAATTTATTGGCGGCCCGTGTTTTTGTATAATTTTCTCCAGCTCTCATGTGCAGGAATAACTAATGCGATATTATAATATATGCAATATTTGAAAATTTCTTTTCAGGAAATGAACATTTAATATGACACGTTGTAAGTCTTAATGACTAAAAAGCTTTGAATTCTAGGAACGAATCCATTAGGAAATTCGTTTCAAAATATGTACAGCAAAAAAAAATCCTTCTTGTTGCACTCATTTCGGCATAATTTCTTGTTGAAGTTATGTGGGCACGGTGCCTAAATGGAAAACCAATATATCATGTTTACAATTTTCGTGCCACCAACGTTTTAATCGAAGCAAGCGAAAGTTTTTTAAATCTTCTCGTATATTTACCATGCACTACATTCTCCACTTCTAAAGAGAGAAATGTTTTCCCATCTTTCCAATGATAAATTGTATTATGGTAAGAAGAATTAAAGAGGCGTGTAAATAATCTGATGAAATACTAAGATAGCATGTATCAAAATGCTTTACTTGCTGACGGATATTTAGTAAGCAATCTTTGAATGTTGCTAAGATAATTGCATAAATTGTTTTTTATATTATGACCCACGTGACTAAACTGAGCAGAACCAACCAAAAGTTAATTTGGGAAATATTTTTAAAATTCTTTGGATGGATCTAGATTAACGTAATTATTTGTTTGTAATATCCACTCAGTAGCACTGCGACCTCAGTATTAAATGCTCAAAATGTTCATCAATTCAGCATATTAAATAGAAACTTGTTTTTTTGCAATCAAAGCATTCAGAAGTAACACGTTTACTTTGAAGCTTATTGCATTTAACTTTTAAGCTGTCAATTAATTTTGTTAAATTTTGTTTCTTAAAAACCGTGAGTTACTTGTTCAAAACAAACATTCTGGGAAATTTTCATAAAGCAAGTCTTACGAATTACTTGAATGTACTTTCATACAGAAAAATGAAATTCATTTTTGTAAATTTTTGCAATAGTTGGTTGAATACCAAAATGAGCTACTAACATGATGTAGGGAATTATTCACACAGTATGTTTAATTTTTATAAACAAACACTTGATTTAGTGATGAAATATTATAATTGGATAATTCCATACGTTTTTTTAGCATAATTTACAGAGTGTTGTCAATAGCTACAAATAATAAGCATGGTTCAGTCATCGCTGTAGGGCTATCGCATAAAATTCGGTTTGAATTACTGCACGTTAGCTTAATTGAATTCCCTCAGATATAAATCTCATTTATCCCCATGCGCATTTTCATCAAGAGCACTAATGGCTTTCAATGTTAAAAACATTAAGCTTACAAATTTCCTTCGTCTAAAAATGAATGCACCTGACGTGGAAATTAACTGCTTTCAGACACAATACCAGATTTACATAAACTTTCTTCCTATAGACCAGAGTAAAGTTAGGAAGAAAAAAAAAAAAAAAAAAAAAACTTCAGAAAAAAGTTTTACGGACCAGGTATTTACGCTTGTGAACAATAGCCAGCCATTTTGGCCCATTTTTTCCCAATTCCCTCGAAACATTAAGTTGATTTGCAGTTGGCACGAACATTCCATTAGATTAACTTTTTGAAGGTAAGCCTAAAGTGATAAAAAAGCCCTCCATGTTAATGCCGCTGCCTTAATGATTGAGTGCTATTGGGATGATCAGCTTGGCCATTGCATGGATTTGCTCTTGTTGATTTTGGCACGAAAAAGTCAGTGAATTTGCCTCCCTTATTGACTAATGACCCATGAGGTCATCAATGAGAGAGTAAGGCTGGCTTGCAGCCATTTTTTTGCCTTTTTCTCCCTATCTTTCCTCGTTATCTTGCTGCCACAATAGCTTTTGGGCAATGCAATCACAAAAGTAAGATATTTGCCATTGGCGAGCTCAACCAAGTGGCAGTTGTATGGGATATTAATCAAATTGGCTTTTGCTAGCATACCTGCATACTAAGAAAGAAGGGAGAAATTGATAGATATTGCAACATTGCCTGATTATTTTATTTAGATTGCTAGTTCTTCAACTCAACTTCTCCCAAGTATTTTAAATGTTACAGTATGTAGTCGAGTATAACTTATAGAGAAGATATTGAGTTATTGTTCATGTGGTCAATAGAAAAATATGACGAATTTCCAGGAAAGGATTTCAAGAGCCATTTTAAACATATAGAGTTTCTGAAAAGTTGGTCATTCTTTAAAAAAACGACTGGCTACTAAATACGTTCTTTTGTTTTCACTAGTGCACTTCTTCCAGCATTCCCATTAGGCCTAGGAATAAAATCCATGTGCCCATTACACCATTTTATTAGCGATATCCCAAATCATCAATTCACTTGTTTGGATGAGAGTACACGGAGTCCAATTGGATGTCAGAAAACTTCCTTATCGCGATTTTCTGCAAGCTCTTTTCCATTCATCCTTGACATGCTAAAAGATAAGCCAGTGGAGTTATTTCAGAGCCAAAATAATGCTATCAATATCAATTCCATCGAGATTCAATTGGATTTCTTTGGCAATCTTTGAGCATTGTCAGCAAATCCCAGGGAAAAACTAACAACAACATTTTTAGAGGGGAAAAAAACTTAAAGCAGGCCTTGAAACCAGTCTTATTTCAGGTAATTAAAGCATGTTTTTAAGATTTTCCAATATGTTGCATTTTTTTCTTTCAATTCATATCATATTGAATTTAATGATAAAATCCATATGAATCTTTATAACTTTTTCCTAGAAGGGTCTGGAATATTCCCCTCAAATATAATTAATCGCTGATACCTTAAAATTAACAGGCTGAAATATACATTATTAGAGTGACGTCATTGAATGTAAACATCATTTATTCCGTTCGCCTTTTTAAAACAACCTGATGAAAAATAGCGTTTTGTTCATTAAATAACGCGTGACACTAATTAATTTTGTAATGAATATCGTTTGATTTGAGAAGTGATTTCAATTAAAATATATTTCCCCATCAATGCCAAATACGAATGCCATTTGATGAGTTGTATTATCAGAGAGTATGCCACCTATTTACGATATTTGAGTATGTACTGGTGTACCATCATGCGAGAAACATAATTCCGAATGATGAGTTTCAAAACCAGTAATTTAATATCGATAAATTTCTCGAAAGACTCGCATTTAGTAGACTTTTCCGGAGTTTTCCACAAAAAAAATTCGCCAAACGGTGACATTTCATAATATAACACGATCTATTGTATCGATAAATACATAGTCTATTTATTAAAAGTAGGAATACAAAACTGCCAATAATGACACGCACTAAAGGTGGTCCATTGAAAATCCGTGATCAGTCATGCATTTCATACTCGGTCTACATTACAATACATTGTACATATGAAGAAAATAGTCCCTTTTTATTCTCTCGTCTAATGAAATCTGGGGACAAACACAGTGGCAGAATAAAAAACTTTCTCGAATTGGTTGGCATGGGTTGAGAGAGGCTCATATTTCTTTGCGGAAATTGGATGCCAGAGAATTATAGTGGAACAAGTGGGCCTATATTCAGATATACATATATTAGGCTGTGGAAATTACACTGGTGCAGCTCCCTTGATGAAGGATTGCACGGAGGAAACGTGTAAAATTCAAATGGCAGTCAAATGAGATTCTAGCTCGTTATTTTTTAACGAGTGACTGTATGCCATGCCAGCACAAAAAAGCCTAAGGCCACCAATAAAAAAAAAGTGGAGGAGAGGAAGAAGAATGATGCTAAAAGAGAGAAAAAATACAAACGAATAAAATGGCACAGTTTTAGACAAGCAGAGTGATAGAGAGATCACTGGGAGAAAAATATTACCACCGAGTAAAGGGCAATGGGGAATATATAAAGGAAAAAATACACATCCAATAAATTATAAGGAATTGAAGAAATCGTATTTTACTCGATATGCAGCATTCAGATTGCGAGACTTTCAGTTTTCCAGGAGATGCTAGTCTAACCCATTCTGTTTTTTTTTTTTTTTTCGAGAATCGATAATAAATATCCATCGAGAAACTTAAGAATACTGTAAGTGTGCTTTAGCAAGGGATAAGCATTTCGTGTCATATATCAAAAAGGTATGCGCAATAACAGGTCTTTAGGAGAGAAAAAAACAAATCATAAATTTTCATGAATTACTTTTATTTTTAAAATAATAGTCTATCACACATGAATGATTTTTTAAAAATACACATTCATTTTTTGTTATTTTTTATCGCGAACATCGTGAACGAATGTATATGAATTTGAATTCTTTGAATTGAAGGTAATAAATATACATCAAGAATTTTTTAAAAATAAGAAAAATGTAGCTAGGGGTGATCATTTGAATATATCAAACTGACAGCTAACTTGCTGCTCTTTTAAGAAAAACATTCTTATATCTCTCGTATTTTATTTCTGCTCTAAATGGCACAAATTAAGCCTTTGTTACCAAATCACATGTTTTCATAAAAACAATCCGAATTCAACGGTATTCTTAATCATTAGAGAACTTGTCGAACATGAGACAAAAACAGACTGCAGTTTTTCTACTTCAGTATTCCTGCACTAACTTCAATATGTAGTTTTTCTGCTTTAGTATACCAGTACTAACTACACTATGTAGTTATTTAATGCAATATACAAATGTACTAACATGTATAGATTGAAACAATTTTGAAGTTCTTTCAAGCAATTCACATTTCCAATCACTTAAACTTGAATGTAAACAAGAACTTGTCCATGTTCACTTGCTCCAAGTAAATTTTCGCAATTTTCCTAACAGCTTCGTTCATATTTTTCCATTGGAATTGAGCCCTTTGCGTGCTGACTACCGGGAGCAGTGCTGTCGATATCCTTTCTGTCGCGTCTCAATCCTTCTCCCCATACATGCAACGAACATTAATCTCCCCGTTGTAGCAGGATTCCACCCTCAGAGACCAATTCTTTTTGCAGGAAGAGCGATACAGGCGAACAAAAAATATGATAAAAAAATAAAAAGTAAGCTCTTATTGAAGAGGAAAAATCCGTCGAAAATCCATTTTGAACAAAGTGCAGTTGAATGAAGGAGGGTTAGGACCCACTTGTCGCTGTGAGCAACTCCTTTATGCCTGTGATCATCATCCCGCCACCTGATTGATTATCTGAGAGCCCAGGAATTAGCCTTTCAAAAACGAAATGGCAAGAAAGGAGGGAATATGTTACCATTAATCATCAGATATTCAAAGATAAGCCAGGGATGGGCTCCGCGCCATCTGTTTGCAAATGGTGTCACTCAAAAATTCACATACTTTATGTGGAGCAGACCTTAAATCTAAGGGACTTAACACCGACTTAAAAGCGGAAATTGAAGCACTTTTCAGCTAATGCAGAAAACGATTTGTTTTAATGCACTCCTCCAAGAAGGGTTCTTACAATAGCCGTTTTATAGACGAAGCTGGTTGCAGTGTAATCTGTGATACAGTAAGTCTGATTCTATCCTAACTGATATACCATATAATGGGTACGTTGGGAAAAAATCGTTATTAATACCATTTAAACCATTTATACACGTTTTTATAACTTTAGCATGCCCCAAATGAACAATTGAACTACTACTGATGTTATCTTTACCCTTCTTTCTCCCTTACATGAATTCCATATCTGGTTAATGTACAAGATTTGCTATTCCAAATTTTCTTAACCTTGCAACAGTGACTAATAACAAAGGGACCGAGTGCCCAAGATATTTCATGATATTTTTAGCTAAACTGAATGCGATTTAATCAAACATAGAAAATATGGCATTGTTCTAATTTTTCCTCAGTGTGTGCTCGGTCTGTTTTTGTACAGAATTTGTGGGAAAAATATAAAGCCCAGCTAGAAAGTTTTCACATCCACGCTGTGCCATTGTTTCAATTTCTAGGGGCACACATAGTGGCAATAATAAGAGGGAGGAAAAGCGTATTGTTTTTATCGCAAAATAATTCCAGTATATAAAAAGGCTCGTTGTAAAGATATGCAAAAGCATCGTCGGCTGAGCATCGTAGGATGCATGTTTCAACTGATCCATAGGAGCTTTTGAAATGTCACCGTAAATGTTGATAAATGCATTTTCAAATCCCTGGGTAGCGATTACTTATTTCAGATTCAAAAACTGCAATATAGAAAATAGTGAGTGCGGGCCAAGATACATCAAACACGCGAAAATAGGCACACATCCACCTCTATTATTCTTCTTGTAAGGATCCCTATACAAATCCAACGTTAGTTTTCATGGCAAGTCGTCAGCAATCCTCAATGGCTTTCACTCCATATAGACACGAATCGCATTCAAAATCGAAAATGCCCTATTTGAAATACAGGAAAAGTGGATAGGAGAAAAGTATTTTTTTTTCCGGTTTATCGAAAATATTTCGGAAATACGTAAAAAGTAAAATTATTCCACAAGTGTTTTTTTTTCTATACTCTTTGTTTATATTCAGATAAATAAACACCTAATTTGCTATTCGATAAAATCCTAAAGATAAAAATCCTGTTTTGTGAAAATGATGGATGATGCGATTCCTTAAAGGTCGCAACAATTATTAATTTTTTTTCTTTTATCAGAAAATTGAAAAAAAAATTGAAAGCTGTATTGGCAAATGCAAACAACCCTTGAAAAAAGTTGGAAAAAAAACCGTAGTGAAAGTTGATGTATCGGTTTTGGAAATGCATAATTCCCAACGGTGATCAGTATTCAGTTTTCGCGTTTTAATTGTGCGATTAATAGCTTTCCTGTTTGGACTTTTTCAAATAATCAACCACACGAGCTCGATGAATCAAGGTTTCAAAGGCTAAATATCAATGTTAGCTGTTAGTTTGTTCATAATTCTGAGGTCTGGTCTTCCTAAGTGCTGTAGTTTACAAAATGTTTAGAATTTTACAAACTGGATTCTACTAAACTGAAAAACCATAAAGAAAATTCTTCATTTATTCAAGATATCCATTAGGCACCTTTAAATTGCTTTTATCACTGTATTTGATGATGCACTTGCCCAACGTTGAATATTCGCATAATGGTCGACAAATCACGATTTTTTTTATTATACTTAATTTCTTAGTTTCACGAGGATGATCTTCCTTAAGTTCCCCAACTGTTCAACCTCAATAAATGTATCAATTAAAAGTGTACATATCCCATTTAGCAAATAAATGCTGAAGATTGCAATTAAAGCACAGATGTTACCATTGAAATAATATATTAAAATGGAGGCCGCAAAACGGGTTAGCCTATCACGAACAGCAGCGTTTTCTATTATTATCAGCTTAAGGTATCAATATAATAAATTGCATACAAATTGAGTAAGGCGCAGCAACGTAGTTTTCTCGCTGGAAAAACAATGAAAAAATGGTGGCAACCAGCTGCCTGGAACCTCGGCTCAGTTAATTGTAATTGCCTTAAATGTTTGCATTTCATTTTCTTATTTCTGAACTTAATTGCCTCGTTTTCTAGAAATGTTGCTCTTAATGACAAAGCCTCACATCACATTATTGTTTTACCCTCAATTTTCCTTGCAGGAGCCAGAGTCATTACGGCTTACCGGAAGGCAATACGTCATCTTTCCTCATCGACAAGGTAAATAACACTCAAGTTTTAAGACCATTTATTTAAGGCGTAATTAATGGCGAGCAAAGTTTTGTTAGTTACATGAAATTGTAGAGGCACTAAAATAATGGAGGCAGAGGGAAAATAAGGTCCCTTCTTAGCTAACATTAAAGTTGAAAACATGGTGGAGTTTGATTCTCAGTAAATTTCAAGTGTTTGGAACATCAGTCCTTGATGCTACCACAAGTTCTTTTGTGAGATCCTCTGTTAATCCCAAGTATAGAGTTTCATCTCAATGAAATTAATTGTAGAGTGGATGCATTTTGATAGTTGGATGCATTTTGTAGCACATCCAGGTTAATGGTAAAGATGCAAAGCCGTTGTGTACCCTAGAACTGCCCTAAAATAACGATCATAGGTATAGGGACTTGATGACAACATCCATTTTCGCTTTCTGAATGCCTGTGTGTAAGTTAGTATTTTTTTTCGTTTGCAAGGGAATTTTGTGTGCTTGATAAATGGTAGTTTTCCTGTTGAAAATACAGTGTGTGCCAATGGGAGCTAATTGCACTTCTTTTCATCGCAAGGAGGATTTTGTATCCCTTGACTTAAGCTTGATTGATGCTTTGATTAAGAATTAGGAAGCGCACATAACAAACAATGGCAAAAAGCCATTATTCTAGCAATTTGAACAATTCCAGTCATTGTTTAGAAAGAATGCGTTTAAGCATACATATAGAAAGGCATGGAGCAATTTTCTTTGATCCATACTGTTAATATTACCCAAAGCATAATTACACTGTTGTCAATAAAGGAAGTGTAATCAAAATTAGGCAAGAACATCCGAAAATCATTTACACCAATACCAAAAAAAAAAAAAAAATTCTTAAAATTATAACTCAGCAGTACGACCAAAATTCGATCATACACTGTGGTAAAGCTAACTTAGTTTTATCCGATTTTTAAATTGCATCTAATACTTCATTTTCACTTGATATCCTTTTGGAAAGATATAGTAATTGGAAGTTTCTGTTAGTCTAGACTGAAAGAAAGTATTACTTTTTCTTTGTACTAAGTTTGAATTTGGCCAGTTTCTGTTGATGCAGAAAGGATATCTTGTTAAGTTGATTCAATCAAATAGTTTTACAAGAAGCTTTGCATGATTTTTCAAAACACTATATAGATAATGTAACCAACGAGACAAAACTCCCTCGATTTTGCCATATCGAATTAAGGCCATGTTGAAGATGATGGTTGATGCAATAAGGTCTTGATACTTGCTTTTAGGCGTCGCGATTTCTTTGCATAATATGAAAGAAGCAATTAATTTTCTGCTTCTGGGCTTATTCTTTGTCTGTCTGAGATTTAATTCACACTGACGAGCGCCGAAAAAGATTATATCGATTGTGTAAAAGAGCCTGCAAACATTGAAAGTAACAGGTTCTCTGCCTTACAAGTTTCATTATTGATCATATTCCTGTTGCTTTTTTTATATTCGAATTTTTAATCCATAAAAGAGATCAACAAGAGACGTAATTATAACAACAAAAAAACAGTACTTTAAATCAAAGTTAAGATAACTTGCCATCAGTCAAAATGTTGGAGCCAAAATTTGCTATCATTCCATGGGGTTTTTTTTGTAGAGTAAATTTGGATAGAAATTTCAATTGGAAAAAATGTCTTAAAACAGATTACATAATTTAAATGTAGATTTACATAATGTTAGTACATGCTGTACTCGATTCTTCAAAGACGCACGAGAATTCTCAAAAGTTGCACATTTGCTGCATTTAATGATAGATTTAAAATGCTGTTTTCTGCGTCTATACAAAGAATAATATGCAAATTAAATTTGTTTTTAGACGATAAATTAAGGCTGGCTAGAAACACAAGCTGGGCTTGTACGAATGAAAATTCTCCGCCTCAGCCGAAACATGAGTACGGGGAAATTAAATTCAGGATTAATTAACATAAAAGTTAAGTTAATACGTGTCTCGGCGTCTTCGTGCTCTACGTTTCAATTAAATCTAACCTCAATTAATGCTGCACTAAGAACTGGGATCCAGATAATTTGGGGCTAATTTTAAGTAATTTGTGCACAGGAGCAGAAACACAACCTCAGAAATACTCAAATTTAGTGATAGCAGCACAGAACTTAATTGAAATCGTACACTTAAGTCAGCGAAACCCATCGATCTTTGTAGGACCAATCAGATCCTAGCATCACACTTTGGCCTCCATTATCAACACTTAACATGTATTTTTAAAATCTTAGGTGTATTAGTAGATTACATGAAAATTTCTTATTCAAAAGAAATAACAAAACATAAGATTTTTTTAAAAACAACAGCAGTGTTGTTTTCCTAAGGGGAGAATAAATTCATGTATTAAAAACCCCAATTTGCTTTATACGTAGCTTACCCATCTTAAGGAAATGCCAGTCCTTAAGTAGTCAACATCAGAAAAATAATAGAAAGCGTCGCAATATCATCAAAAAGTCACTTTAAGCATGATTATTTTCATCGTTTTCAGCATAAGAGTAGAAGCTAGTACACTCGTGTTGATTTGACTTTCTCCTTTAAATTATCGAATATTTAGGGTCTCTTAGAGTATAATATCAAGAGTCACCGCAGAAAGCCAAGAAGAAAGTGATATGCAAATCAGCAAAGTGTTGCTTCAAAGTGTGCCACATTAATTTGTAAATTGATCTAGCACCGAGCCTATTTCGTTATAAAAATGAGATCGAGTTTCCAAGAGATTTCTTTATAAGGACAATGCAAGAGCAAATCTGGGCTCCTTTGGTCCTGTTTTTTTTTTATTTCTTTTCCTGATTTGCATATATTTGAATTTGATTTGCACCACTTAAAATTAAAACAGCCAGGGTGCCTTTTCCTGTATGCGTGCTAGGAAAAGCAAGGACTTTTAAATTAAGAAAAGTGTTGACATTAGTTTCGTGAACGAACTTTGGAACGTGATTTTTTAAAGAATTTCAATTCAAGGATAATTTATACCATGGATAAACGATATTTGTTATTTAACGTCAGAAATATTCGAGGTCAATCAACTTTCATGAATGGAATTTGTATTTATGGGTCGCAGTACTTAATAGAAGGACATTTTTTTGCAGGTGAGACATTTTATAAATTCTTTTTGCAAATTATTCAGCGTGTGAACTTGAGATGATACTTAATTGGTTGGTTTTTATGGTATACATTTAAATTTAAAAGACTAGCTATCTCATGGACGTTCTTCGGATTTGTTGAAAAATATATATTGGTAATTAACATAGCCTAAATACGCATTGTTTTGATAAATTTGTTAATATAAATTTAAATGACAAACTAAATTACATACCAATCACATGCCAAAAAAATGTCAAGATTCTTTGGATGCATTGACAATCTTGTAAATTTATGTTAATTGGCGAGAAAAAATAACATTCCAAAGTGTTCATATCATATAAAGTTGGGTGACTCTGATCAACAGACGTTTTGTAGACAGAATACGAGGTACAGTATGTTTATAGTTTGAGAAATATTGTTTTAGGATTTCAAATTTCATGTGGTTTAGAAAATGAGTGTTTCGTCGAGTGGAAAAAATTATACAACATAAGGGTCACAATGAACGTATCTAGCCATTTATGGACTTTCTGGCCATATACTATGTCTAGGCCGTACATGGCCCATATTTGATTTTTTTCCAACCGGGTCACCAAACTTTAGAAGGTATTTTCCCCTCTTACAATTTGTCTTGTTGCCTTCATGCAGAACCTATACCATGCTACTGAAATGCAAAAGAAGCGCTATCTACTGTAGGTACTTATCGCGGGCGTTATCTGCACCATAATAGAGGTCTTAAAATGTATTTTCAATGCATCGCTGCTTATAAAACTTCGACATTTTTTTTTATCATACCGCATTTATAAACAATTCCGATAGTGGAAGCTGATTTGCGTGCTGAATGCCAACGGAGAGTCATAAACTTTGCGATAAAAACAATAAAGTCAAATTAACTAAAAAAACGTATACATCATTAAAAAAAACACAGCGACACTATTACGATAGAAAGCCCATTGAAGGCATTATGGGACGGAGTTAAAAAAGCTCATTAAGGTATGTGTTATTTTTATAGTTCACTTCATCGGTGATGCCATCATGAAAATTCTTTTGTTCGTAGCAAAATCTCCTCGCCCCTCCCCCTTTTAATGTGTTTTAAGCAGTGCCATCAATTTCCACGCCGTGGAATGGATGAAGAAAGGCGATGTAAAGCCCAATCGATTATTCAACTTTTGGCTGATGTAATACATCCACTGAGGCCACTTTGTCAAACTCAAATAATTTTTCTTGAAATTCCAAACAATGAGTCGAGAGAGCTTATGCAGCGCCCTCTAAAATGCTGCCATTTTAGACGTCAAGAGTATCCAACAATTGAGCACTTGAAAATTGACAACAAATGAATGCAACCTCCCTTCTGCCTCCAAATCCTTTTAAACAAACTCAGTTTGTATTTCTTGGCTAATTTAACCCTAGAGAGAAAATCTTTAATTCTCATTTCTGTTAACAATCTGAAAGCCTGTTGAAATTCATGAAAATGGTAACCGATGACATAAAACAAAACTGCCCACGCATGATTTACGAAATACTTCCAAGAAAAGGCCGTCAAAAACATTCAATAGAATATTGTCATTAATTTTGGTTAACAATCGATTGGTGATTAAATTTGATCAATGGAATAATCCAACAGATTAACTTGTAAGTTTATAAAACAAAAATAACTGCTTTCATGAATAAAACCATATGCAGACAACTGAGCACATGAAAACAATGAACAGAATGTATTGATGAAATAGTTTATTATCTAACTATAATGAATGTACTTTTACCGGAAATAAAACTTTGAAAGTTGCATTTGGGCAAGCTAAGCCTCAAACCTAAGCTGAAACCTGTAATCCGTTGAAAGTGGCTTTAAAAAGCCAAATTCTGGACTTAAATCTAAATTTCAAGTAACCTGACATTGAAGAACTGGTATTGGAAAAGCAGACAATTACTTAACAAGGAAATAGCATTACCAGAATGGTGTTACACAAGTTAGTTTTTTTTTGTATTTTAAAGTCATACAGATGTTATTTTTCGTTTAAATGATATATATAGTACTGCGTTATTTTACTTTTCTCAGAAGTTTCCTCTTTTGTTCATAGATGGATCGATCTGCAGTGTTATTGGAAACAACATCAGTATTGAGGTGTCACAAATTTTGGAAGATTGTAAGGCAAGTGAAAAATTGTGTAAGACCTTAAAGTTTCAACTGTCATATGAAACCTAAATATTATTTAAAAATTACATATTTCGAATTATTTTTCGAATGAGAACATATTTTTCAACATGTGCTCTTTAAAATGACGAGAAATTGCAATTTTTGAGGTTTTGTAATACGTGAATGTCCCTTCAAACCTGTGGAGGCACGTGCAAACTGCGCAGAAAAGCAGCCTGTCAAAATGGTAGGAAATCGGACGACTTTTCCCATTTCCGTTCAAACTCCAAGCTGCAATTTGGAGTTGAACATTCACTTAACTATAGAAAATCCTCTCTCAAATAATGTTTCCCATAACACGATATAGATGGAAGCGTGGAGACATTCCCCTCCTCCTTTTCCTCCTCCTCCTCCTCCTCCTCCTCCTCCGCTTTTTCTTTCCACACTAAGCTCCAATAGTCTTCTATCTATATTACCCACATTTCTACATCAATCCACCTTTTCATATTTTCCACCTATTTTTATACCCTCATCATATTCTCTAGCCATTTTTTTTTCTAAAGTAGAAAAAGGGTTTACAGTCGCAAACGACTTCGGGTTTACTTTCTGAGCTCTGCAGCAGCAATCAATGCAAATGTTTCTGCTATTTTCCCCCACATTTCCCTTGCCCAATATGCCTTTTTTGCATACAAAGACCCCTTCGTCAACGTTAGACTATCAATCTAGTTACAAAAGGCAGACAAAGAAGGAGAAAAGCCTCGTGCAAAATGCATTTGAAAAATTGCCAACATGATTTTGACGACTTGTTGCAATGTGCGACTGTGGACGCATGCGCGCCCCCCAACAGTTGCCATGGCAATGGCCGTGGATGTTATCATCAAAGCGCCATTAAACGTGACAAAAGTGAAAGTTGCGCCACCCAACTAGAAAATAGCCTTTGAACAAAATCGATATTTGGGAACGGGGCCAAATCAGTGCAATTGAAATGAACCCTTCAAGGGGCTTCCCTTCTTTACGTTTCCTATGTCTGATTCCGGGTATGGCAAAATTTAGCAGTTTAAAAAAAGGGGTTTTAGGGATGCAATGAAGGGTAATGGGGTAATGGGGTAATGAGGAGAAACGGAGGGGGAAATGTAGTTGGACATGCACAAATTACCAACCAATATCGATGTCTATTGCAAAAACTTTACTTTGTTCCTGGTGGAAAAATGATACCACTTGAAGATTTAATGAATTAATATACATATGGCCTTTGAAGAACACATGTTTTAATTGTTATTAACCTAAGTATTTCTGGCCAAGCATGCCAGAATTTTGATAACCATTCGACTAAAAAGTAGCCCTAAATGAACATGCTTCCTCAATTGAACCCTGCTTGACTTGATATGAACTCGAATAACGTATTTAATTAGAAAACTTAAAATTACTTCATTATCTTAATATTAATCTGGTGAAAGCAAATGAAGCATATTTTTCTCATTGTAATTAATATGCATTAATTTCTAAATCTTCTGCTTTACAGATCTGGATTTGTGAAGATTTTTTCGAAAGATAAGTCCACTCAATTTCCTTTCTTATAGTCATTATTTTTGTAAACTGAAGCATTTAATGTAATTCCTACCATTGCTATCTAAGGTTAACCTTTAAATTTTCATTTATAAGCGGTGTCACTCTCGAGCAACCTTTTTGTCATAGGCTTTTACTTCCCTTTTCTCAATCCAATGAAGTGTAAAGTCATTTCCTGGTCCTTTTTTCCCTCATTTTCCTTTCTTGCTTTATAGGGTAGAACTACCTAGTTAGGTGGAAAAATAGCTTCTCTCCTTCATTTACTTTCACTCTCCAACATTTCAAATCCTTACTTGTACATTGGCCCTAAACCTCTGTTCTTTGGTCGCTACCTTCAATGATGAGCACTTTTAAAACAATACGTGTACATAACAAACCACACCAAAACAGAAATTTAATTTTAAAATATCGTGTTGTGTATCATTTTCTTTTGTGCTAAATTAAACGTCAGGATCCTTTCTGTTTATGTTTCTCATATTTGCAGATCAAAATCTTAGTTGTTTACATATTAAGTTGTATATAAGTTTGAATCATTTTGTAAATAGCACTTGATAGCACAAATTTTCATTTAGATATGATACAAAACACTGAGCACTACCTCTGTTATCATATGAACAGCTACAAAATTAGCAAAGTACAATACTTTCTTAAAGTAGGACATTAAGATGAATGTTTACTGCCCATTAACACCAGTTTGCACTTGACGAAATTTCGGGTTTCCATCTATATATTGCGCATATAAAATGTACCTCTGAAGGGTGGGCATGTCAAATCGCATTGTGCTTGCCCAAGTTGGGGGTTTTCACGGTATTGGCCTTGGTGAGGATGTTACGGTGATAAGAGGGGGCGCTATGCGTCTTCTGATGCTTGTCATTAGTAGCAGCCATTATAAAAGAAATCCTGAAATGTAGGAGTCCACACGATATATAGCGTAATGCTCGAGCGCATATAAACCTTTTGGATTTTTGCAGGGGTGGGGGGAGTGAGGGGTGAGGGTAATCCTTGGTTTAGTCTGTTGATATTCCCCCCATGTACTTCAAATGGAGTCGATTTCTCCCATCGCATCACAATGCGAATAGAAAGTGCAATCTAAGTTAACGATTTTTGCTAGAAATTACCGTCTTTACTGCCCCCTGACTTCCTCTAGGAAATCAAACTCGGTGTATTTGGACCATACCCTTCGCTTTTCCTCAAAATCGTTCAGTTTTCCACCACTATCAAATGCACTCCGAAGGCCTATTTCCTTATCTTTGCTCTGCGGTACACTAGCCTTCCAGACAACTTTGCATCCCAACTCACATTAATCCTCTAGGCTTAAATGAATATATTATTCGGCCCATGCCAGTGCGCATGCGCCACGTTTTATGGCTTCGAAATGGGTCTCTCTGCTAGGGCCAACAGGTATTCAATAGGATTGATTGTCAACAAGTTTCTACGACATGAGAAGATCAGTTTCTAGTCTCATCATACATGGTGTCTCTTTGATATGGGTTTCATGAAGGGTTTTTCAGTATTTTTTGGCTTAACTGTGAGAAATTTCTTGATGTGGATAATTGATAATTGCAAGAGAACATTTGTTTTTTAAATACTTTTTAACTTGACAATGTTGACTGTGGTGCTATGTCTTAACCCAACCCAAATTAAACCCAACTGGGTGAGTTCCTATGGTAAAAAAGATGCATTTATGTCCTATTTCACCTTATTCCCACTTTCAGGGGCAGCATGGGTGATTTTTTTTTTTAAAAAGAATTAAAATATTTTACGAATTTTCGCAATATTTTAATACATCTTAGTGTTTTTAAACATATAGATACTTGCGTACGTGTACAATGATTTTAAGCAAAAATTACAAGATGATCTGATAACGAAGTAATATACAGTTTTAAATAGTATCGCACATATGGGTTTGTCTAGAATTTTGATATTAATGTGTTGCCCAATTTACAGCAAAACATCGCTATTTACAGCGAATCCATACTTGC
Source organism: Julus scandinavius (assembly GCA_034696685.1). NCBI lineage: Eukaryota > Metazoa > Arthropoda > Diplopoda > Julida > Julidae > Julus > Julus scandinavius. The sequence continues at coordinate 9,304 of JAQGAE010000677.1, read as the reverse complement.
TTTTCCTGAAATTGTCGTTAGTCATAATTTGTAACAATTTTCCAAAAACATTGCCAATATATCAAATTTCAATCAATAAATATACCAGTGTAATGAAATGTATCTCGGAATGGGTTTGTGCAATCATACCAACAATTATACTGATCTATACACCAGACTTCAACTTTTTGTATCTAGTATACATCGTTTTCTGAAAATAAGGGCAATTTGCATTCCTAGAAAAGCCAAGCAAAAAGATGATCTCTTGGAGCCCCATGACTGCAACCATTTTGAATTCAAAGATTTAGTATTGTTTCTTTATTTTATTGGAAGCAATATCTTGCTTATTTATTGAACGACTTTAGTTGGTTTTTAGGTGGCGGGAAACACACGTGTTTTGACTCCAAGATATTTGAAATAGGAACGAAACAACTCATCTAAAATCATTCATTTGATGGGAATCCCATTTCTATTCATTTTGCTGCCTATTCTGATGCTTTTTCTAGTCTAGTCTATAGCTATAAGTGGCGTTCTGGAAAAGTGACATTTAGGGTAGAAATATGACCGTATGACCAATATGTGGCATGCATTATTTAGGACGTCTTTGAACAAGGATATAAAAAGGGGATTCTAGTGAATTTTTACTATGAAATTCTATAGAATGGGCGACAAGGATTGATATGAACTCCGTTTTTATGCAGAAGTTTAAGTTTTATGACTAAACATTTAATTGAGTTAAAGTGGTCCATAGGTGGTTCTCAGATTCTCTATGGAATTGATCCATTTAGTTTCCTGTGGATATTGCATATGCTCTTGTCATTCCAAAGTTAAGTGATGCCTTGTGTTTTTTTGCCATTTGCAAAAGTATTCCTTTAGCGCTTTTCTGAATAATCCCTACTTCATTTTTTTTTCTTTTTCTGAGGCCTGTATGTTTGTAGGCACCTAAAAAGGTTTTCGCAGGTGGTTGAATACGTTATTTGGTCTAAGGTGCATTAAAATGAATGCCCCGATGCCTTCTGCATTTCAAATTCAGCGATTTTCGCTGTGCTAAAGGTGTGCGCGGGGGCTGAGATATTGACTATTTTGGATTTTCGTGGCTTTAAAGCACTGACATATTTTTACATACTGAATACTAACAAAAATTGGCACTTCTATTTGCTTAAAATAAATTACGGTAGTGCGGCTGTTGTTCTGTGCTCTGAATGCGTAATAACAGGTTAAAGGCTTGGCTTGTGCAAGAAAAAAAACAATGAAAACTTAATTTTAAAGGCAGGGGTACGTCTGTGCTCTCAGCTCGCACACTTCAATAAATTTGCATTTTAGTTTAATATGGCAAACGTACGGTGCATAGAGGCCCAGCCATTCAATTAGGCCCATAGGCTTACAGTTTTGCAATCTCGAGTTGACTTAGCCGCGTTTTCCACTTTTTCAACATAATTCCCGATAAATTATTAACCATAAGCTCGCATTAATACCTAATTTATGAGCTATAAGCTTTTAGCCCTCTTAGCCCGACCAGGAATTCAATGACAGAAACCGTAAGCTTCTTAAAATACAATTATACCAAATGAAAATGTGCAACAGAAGGTTTTTTTTACTCATCCCTCTGTTTTTATATTAAATCGAATGATTTCTGGGGGTTTTATTCTCATCCAGACAATTACATCACTTGAAACTCCCACCCACCCAGAAAAAATTATTTCTGATATTAATTTACTGGTTTTTGGGAGTTGAGTTGCAAAAGTTATAAATGTCTTTAATGAAAATGTAATACTTACTTAAAAAGTAATTTAAAAATATGAAAAAGTATAAAATTGATATTTTAAATATTAGACTTTTTATAGAAATTAGTAATAACAAAGTAGACATTGTATTGTTGAAAAAGACGGTCAAGTCATGATAATTCTAAAAAAACACATGTAAATACTATTGCTAAGTTTACGTTGTTCATATTAATAGTAATATTTATTATACACAAGGTTATTACCTTTCAGAGATTGTATTGTCTAGTTTCATTAGTCAATACATAACAGTTTGAATACCGCATCAGCGAGCGCCATCTGTAAGCAAATTTTAAAACGAAATCAATGAATTTTAGTTTTTATTGTAGATTTCATTTTTTATCAAGTCTTTAAAACATAATTTTTTCTCACTTGAGCATACATATCAGAAATATACAATCTTTTTATTTACCAAGCTGAGTTTTATAAATACGTATTTCTTATATTATTGTTTAGGAAGCCCCTATGAGAACGAACTAATTTCTTTCTTTCAATGTAAGGGAAAACTTTGAAAGTATCCTGCGAATGACTAAGCAAAATCCACACAAAAAAAACCCGCTAATATATTAATATTAGGATCGATAAAAATCGATTTTTCCAAATTTTTCTTTATTCGAATTGCATTATCTTTTGAGTAAAACTTCGCCCTCCAAAGACAATACGTCCAACAGAAATGTAATTGTCTTCCACATTTGACTTTTGTGTAAATCAAACAATTGGAATGCTTGTTTCCAACCCCATTCCCTCCCCCAACGCGCTAATTATGCATGAAAGCAATCAAGTATTAAATGTCGATTGCAAACAAAAAGACATTTTGGTTCGCATTAATTAATTCATTTAATTAGTATTGACAAGTCTTAAGCTCTTTTTTTAAGTCATGCAGGCATTAAGGAAAACTTTTGCATTTTTTTTATTTTCTGGTAAGAAACCAAGAGCATAATTAAATTAGGCATGTACGAGCAATTCGTAATTACAATGGTAGACGTTTGTCAGGGAAAGTTGAGCAAACTTAAAATTCCACTTAATCAGGATGTAAGCTTAGACAACGGAACGTTTCAAAAGCAATGCCATAAACATTTCATGTACAAAGACTTCGATATAGACTATATTAAAAAATGACTAACATAGCGGAAAAATTCACTTTATACAAATATGGGAGTGTCTTCCCATTGTTAGTGAACATAATATACATAGTATAAGGATACATGCAGGAGATGGTAAATATGTCAGCAAACTGTCTTTGATCATTATCTGTTATCTTCAAAACAAAGACAGATAGACATGGATTTTTTCAGTAACTTTATATCATTGTAGCAAGCAGTATGGAATAGATTGAACATCAGGCAGTGTTCAAAGATGGTGTCTTCTTAAGTTGTCAGTCCATGTCCTGTCTTGATAAAACTTACTAGGTCTTAATAACTTCAGGAGCAAAAGTTCTCATACAGTGATCTTAAGACTTTTGGGCCCTTTAGCAGAAGATTGGCCGGTTTATGCATAAGAATTAGCTTTAAAAAATACTGTGCAAGTCTAAAGAGTGCATCGTTTACACTGTTGATAAAATGCCAACGTTTTTCTTTGAAAAAAAAAGTGCCTCGTATAACCGAGAGTTAGTAGCCCATAAATATGGGCAGAAGTGAACTGGGGAGATGAAAAAAATTAAGTCCAAATAAAAAAAAAGAAGAAGAAAAAAAAATAATGGGGATAAATTGGGAGATGAGTATATGCGAATGTAAGAGAGGAGCAAACGAGCCAATTTGCTAGCTCCAAACACTGTAATTTTCATAGTAAATGAGCAGGCCATAAATTGCTAACGCGGATATTAAAGCTGGCACAAATATCTGTCTTCTTTTCACGTAATAATTAGTTGCAGTTCATAATTGGCTCTTATAATTGCCTTATGTGTCTAATTAGAGGAGAAGTTTTTTCTCCTTAAATCTTATTACATTCGAGGCCCTGTGCCAAATGTCTATTGGAAATTAATAAAATTTGCAAAAATGCAAAAATACTACCATTGTTTGGGAATGACCAAACAACCACTTGCATGCTACATTAAAAATTAATGGGCTTTCTGCACGGAATTTAGCAACCCCCAAATGAGTTCACGTTCTAAATTAGGTGCTTTTTTCTTCCTTGTTTCCAACTTAAGAATCTAAAGCAATATAGCGCCACAACTTTCCAATTTAGCTCAAATTTAACTGCTTAGAGGATTTATGAAGCATTAGGGTCCTTATTGTTGATCCTCTTCATATATTCTCAAACAAAAAGTAACTTCAGGAAATATTTCGTATACTCAACGTAATCTTGCTGAGATCCTGCTTAAAATTTGTGTGAATCTCGTGCATTTTCTAAGCCAAATTCTTCCAGAAATCCGTATAACTTCTTCTGATTTTCATGCTGACACCATGGGAGACAAGAATTTCTTGGTAACTGATAAAATGGCTTCTCTTATTTTGTAGCTATGTATAAAATTATTCCAAAATTTTCAAAATCCCTAAATCGCACAGAAAACTTTCCTTAATGTGCAAGATTCCGGTTATCCTCGTATATAAAGATGTGAATGATGATCCCTGGTCAAGCTGAAAGAGTCCAGGAATTAAAAATAAGCCTTGGTCACTTGGGGAATCCTGCAAAAGAACGGCATTGGTTTGAAATTTCTATGCACAAATTTATGACTGACTCGAAATTGAGTCTTGCCCATATAATAAACAGTAAAGTCAAGCGATAATACAGCTGCTAGTGAGGCATGAAGTTGAATTCTGTCCAAGTCAGCACCATATACACACTAGCCAATGGTCGAAAAAAAGCCAAAAAATAAACTGCGGATTCATGGAGTTTCTGAGAAACAATGCCCGCACTTATTTGCTTCCTTGTTTTTTCGGAATTGCTGAGCTTTATACATGATCCAAGAAGAAGACTTGAAATTTATGAAAAAAGAATAACGAAGAAGGGCAGAAAGAGTTGATGGAAATTGAAAGAGGTCATTGGGCATGACATACTAGAATGATGACCAGAAAAAGGGCATTGAAGGAGTGATGCAAAACTCAAGAGGGCATCTCTGTACAGTGTTTTCCGACATTAAATTGAAAGCTATTCAATATTTTTTTAGGAATTGCAGCGCCATCTATGGACACGTTTGGAAACTATTGTAAAAAAGCAATGTCGCTCCATGTACAGCGTGGATGACCACCTTCTCCCATCCTGATGGACTTGCTCCTAAATGAGGTTGTCTTATTGCTGCAAAAATGGATTGATAAGAGGTTAGTCAATGGATTTCTATATGATTTTGTGGCTGATTGAGCAGTTAATTAATTAGTTTTCATATTTTCCGGAGATGTACTGTATATATTTAAAACGAACGCAGTTTTAATTAAAAGATGAATGGCAATTCGCTAAGGCGTGCAACGCTCTGATGATTAATTAATTGAAATTTAGGTTAGTCGGTGACGTGCTTCATAACACCGATTAATATCAAAGATTAAACGGGACAAAAGAAAAACCAATAATTAATTATAACGAGGGTATCACGAATGTTTTCCAGAAAAAGGAAGGGTTTCGTAATCTCCTTCATCTTTATCAGCAGACATTTCTCAATACTTACTGATAAAAACAACTAAAAACACATTAAGGGAAAAGTTAATCTTAATCTACTGTTAAAGTGATCTTTAATCGGTCTATTCCATGCAAAAAGTTAGTGAAATCGCAATTATCTTTAATTGAGTTGACTCAAAAATTAATTAATTCGTATAAATAACATTTTACATGACGATCACTAGGATTCCACTTTTAAAAAACGTGAGTTAGCCCTTAAAATCAAATAAGTATTCCTAATATGGACAATGGCGGTTTAACATGTATTTAAAACAAATGATGGCAATGTTAAGTTAAAAAGAAATTTTAATTTTAAAGCGAAAATAGTCATGAGCAATTTTGTAATTGCGTTTATGATGACCTCTGTATTTCTAAGAAACGTTCTTAGCTTAAAGCTCCATAACTTTGGTATTTTATTGTGGTTTGAAAGCGCTTTCAGGGGATTGTTCACGTTATTTGAAACGGATAGCGGGAGAATAAATCTTTACATCTGTCCGTCCGGATAATCTTTATTGGGATGTCTCATTTGCATTCATGTTTCCGGGTAATCTTTATTGGGATGTCTCATTTGCATTCATATTTTGAGCTTTCAGGGGATAAGCTATTATAATTAGGATATTTCGTATTGCATTTTGGGGTTGCTTCCATTCATTTTAATACTCATATATTGATAAAAGTGGAAAGAATTTGATGAACAATTAAACGTTAATGCTAACTAAAGTAATTGGTCAGCTAAAATAAATAGGAAAGTAAAGATAAAGTCATGGTTCTTGAAATCTTAAATACTATGAAAAACAATAGGCTGGTATCTTTTTAAAAATGTAATTATTTTATCATCATGTTTTATTAAGATATGTAAATAGTTTGACAAAATTGGAAATACCCTCCTGCCACTTCGTACACTTCGAGCAGTTTGTCATTTCACGAGTAAATCTTAAAAACGCTATGTTAATGCTAATTTTTTTCTCCATTCTCACAGCTTTTGGTGTTTTATACGGAAAATGCCGTCTTCTTTCATAATTTGCAATAAAAAACACGAATTATCAAAGGGATTTTTCTCCAGAACCTGAAATCGCATTCTTACTTTTGAAATTGCCGCTGAAATGTGTAGGAAAGCTACAACGCTGCTCAATGAGGATCATCCATAGATTATGTCTGCACAGGAAAACCCTGTTTTGCTTTTAACGCGTGTTTTTTTTGTGCTTAAATTTGGTGTTATTTGACTTTTCTTACTCTTTTCTACTTTGGAATTTCGCTAGAAAAAACTGCGATTTCAAAAGTCGAATTTGCACCGATTTTTGAAAAAAAAGAAAATAGAGAGATACCCCTACCGTTTTTTTGACGAAAAACAAAAAATTTCTTAAAATTTCGCAGTTTTTTGCTTAAACCACGTGTAGATATGTTCCTTTGATCCTCTGCCAGAAAAAACCGCGATTTTGCAAGCCCACTTTGCAAAAAAAAAATGTTTTAAGTAAATATTTTGTAGGGACAATCCATAAATTCCGTTATGTGTTACCTGCTATTAAAATACGCTGTATCTCGGCTAATTTTCGCTCGATTGTCTCAGTTTTCGGCGTTTTCGAACCCAAATGACGTCCTTTTTGATAATCCGAAGTGAAAAAAGCAACTTTTCAAATACGATGTTCGAAACCAGCCCAAAAACCGTTGTTTTTTCGCTTTTCGCTACGTTTTATGTACAAAATCGTGTTTTTGAATAAAGATTCTGAAAGATGACGTCACTTACGTCAAGGAGTGAAGAAAATTTTTCTAGGTAACATTTATCAAGGTTGGTTCTCATATTTAAGTAAATCGAATCAACATATCATCTTTTTGAGGCAAAAGTGGTCCACGGTTTATTTTCAGGATATATAGAGATGGTCTTAAAAAAAAGTAAGGCATTGGACGTTTCATTGTTACGTCAGAAGAGGACTCATAATAGGCTGCACACATTCCAGATATGCAAAAACAGGTGTTTTGGTAAAATTAAGAATTTTATTTTTAAAAAAATGCAATTTCTGCAATGATTTTTTTAAATTAAGATCGCTATGACAAATAATTAAGTTGTATTATGTTAATACTTCTTCTTTCGTATTTATCATATATATTGCTCTTAAGATGTTTATTTTAAGTAGTTAAATTCTTGTTACCGTTAATGCCTTTTTAAAATTTATTCTAGTCTGATGGTAGACGAAAACCAAATTCTCAAATATTTTTGTCTCAAATTTGTAGTTTATTTTTTTATTTTGTATTTTGCTTATCGAACAATTTGGAAACAAAAGCACCCCATAGGCAACTCATAACTACTGTTTTTTTACAACAAATTGAAAATAAATAATAATTTAACGTTATGAATTTTCAAACCAAAATCCGTGAAACCATAATCTTCGCAAATTGTTTAAAAATATCGAAACATAAGTTTATGATTCAGGTTTGAGTAATGATATATTTCGGTTCACACTAAGAGAAGCCTAGAAATAAAAAATTAAAGTTAAGGTATTTGCAAACATGCAAACATGCAGGACAATTAATAATTAGCTTTAATAATTAGCGAGTTCGAGTCAGTGGTGCAGTCGAGTTTATTTTAATAAAAAACTCAACTGCACCACTGTCTCGAACTCGCTCTGATCGGTCTTTCCAGTTTTTGTCCACCATTCTACCACCCGACTATCATCTTCGCGTCAACTTGTGATTTTGAACTTTTACTTATCTTTTTAACTTCCGGGTCTTAAGTTTATTATTAAAAAAACTGCGAACCCACCACTGATTCGAGCCCACACACGACGCCCTTCTCGTCCACTGTTTTACCTCTACGCCATCCTCTTCACATCAGCGCAAATTTTGGAAGTTATACTTATCTCTTCTACTTCCGGTTTTTGAAATTTATTTTTAAAACAATCTGGCGCCTGGGTATATCCTGGGCGTTCTGGAGATGGTTATTAATTAACTTCTGATTTTATATTTTATTATAAAAATAAGCTTGACTCCTCCACCGACTCGAACTTGCACACATCGGCCGTCTCCACCTCACCAGGTCCTCCGCTTCACCACTTCGCCACCCTCTTAACCTCAGTGCATAATTTGGACCTTATATCTATCTCTTAATTTCGAAAAGTTCGAAAGCTAGATTTTCAAAGTTTTTTCACTTCCTTGACGTAAGTGGCGTCCATAAGCTTACAGCCGATTGAAGGTAAGCCGGCAGCCGGATAAATTTTGACTATATTAAGAGACCTTTCCTGAATGTTGTGCAATGCTGTTGTTTGGAAAGAAGCAAAAAGGATGTCAACATAATCGGCGGTGGATCTTATTTTCAAATGTAAGTCATGCTTTTATTCTTGTTTTTACTTAGCTAGTATAAAGAGAAATAGAAATGATAATTGGGAGGGTTTTATCAGCAATAAACTTTAATTTATCTGGCTGAATGTATTAAATAATCCAATTTTCACAATTTATGCAATGCCCCATATGCAAAGTGGAATTCTTGTAACATTCCATTGAAACCATTTACCTAATTTCGATCTGAATTTAAAAAAAACAAATTATTATATAAACTTTAATTTATTTGGCTGATTGTATTAAATCAAATTTTCACGATTTATGCTATGTCGAAAAAATGCCCTATATGCAATGTGGCATTCCTGTAAGCTGTATTCCTGCATTCCTGGCGTTACACTATGTTGACGCCATTTACCCAATTTCGATGTATCAAATGTAGAAATCGCTGATTAAGTACCGGAATTAAATTAAGGAAATGATTATTTTTAATCAATTAGATTTTTTGTGGAAAAATAATTTCCCATTTTTCATCCGCCGCCAAATTCAGCGGATACTTTTCTTAGTTTTCTTCTAGTATTACCGAAGATAACTAGATGTTTTCACGTTAGTGGCCAAATAGAAATTTGGGATGAAATTTAGCGGCTAGAATATGATATTGTTTTTGATATTAATGATGGTCAGTG
>JAQGAE010000676.1:0-31631 GCA_034696685.1 Julus scandinavius | reverse complement strand
ATAAATCACTTTCAGATGCAAGGATTCTTGGTCTATTTTTCGTTTAGCTACACTAGATGGCGCAGTATTAATGTCCTGCAGAAAGGTTTTCAAAACTACATCTAATAATAATCAGATTTTCAAATATTTTATGAATGCTTTCGTTTATTTGCGGAAGGTAGAGTAGTAAGCATGTCGAACTACATTTTAAGAAGCTTAATCAACTTTTTTTTCATTATTTAAATTCCTTTTTTGTATTTTATTTTCGTAGTCTTCGTTATCCATGCGCAAAATTTAAAAGAAAAGCAATGTTTAAAAGTTAAAAAGCCCGACGTTAACCTTGATTCAGTAGTCGAAGGCAGTTTTATTTCGCCAAATAATCTTTCGACCAATAACAGATGTAAAAATCGTGCAGATTTCCATTCTTCCTAATTGAAAATCCGTGACCAAAATAAAGAATTTCAATATCTTTATTGATGCTGCGAAAAGTCTCAGTGAAACAAGTTTTCTAATCTCTCTCGGTTATACAGCCGAGCAACGAAAAGCAATTTATTTTAATAGATTATTATTTTCTTATCGGAATTTATAATCGCAATCCAGATTATGACCCAACATTTATTACTTTAAAAAAAAATCATGGATGACTTTTTCTTCAATTATTAGCATTTCTTTCTTTTGAAGTATATAAACAAGTTTTAAAAAAAAGTAAACTGGTCTTCCTTCAATTCACAACTTCCCCTTCATGATTCGATGCTAGAAACGATATTTGGCAGTTAAGCGGTTAAGCAGTTTGTCAAACTATGCAAGTAGTAACGTGCTGTTGTCAGAGCAAAGTTTTCAACTAATCGCATCTACTGCACGTAAAGTTCAGCTCCCCCTGGTGTCTTACGAGCCTTTAGCATGGCCAAAACATGCGACATACGTGTGCATGTATTGTATATGCAATTAGACATTGTCTACAATGGACCATTGTTAAAAGTTTGTCTAACAGTAGCGTGACCCAACAGGTTTTTTTTGTCTGTATTAATGAAAATTAATTTACGATTCGATCATGTAAATAAAACTTGTTTTAAAGTACCAAACTTTTAAAAAACACATAATCCACACATATAAAAACATATTACTAAGCTAATTTGTTCAAATTAATATAAAAGTTATAGTTCTTCATTCCAATAAGGCGTGACGAAATGCCGGATTACAATAGCTCATTCAAAAATAAGGCACGTTTCAAGGATTTCCAGAAAAATTACTAATGACCATTACGCAGGCGAGTAATAATTAATAATAACAAGCCGGTAATAAATGAGAAAATACACGTCGATGTCACCGTTTTGAAATTTGTAAAACAATTTCAACACGGAACTTAGACAGGCAGTTTAAATTCCAAATTCATTTTAAATATTAAAAATAAAAAAACAATCTTAAAAGTAAACCTACTGATGATTTATCATTTTTCTCAAAACTCCTGTAAGGAATTCAGAAAAGTTTGAAGTAAAATATCTAGCACATAATAAACATGCTCCGTTTATGTTCATCTGATCTGCTATACATATGTATATGAAATATTAATGTGCAGGTGATTTAGTACATATTCATATGAAATGGAATATTCACCTGAATTGGTTATGAACTAGTCATACATGCATATTAACTTGAAATATTGCATGATACACACCTGATCTGGCACATAAACATTTAAAATAGTGATATACGTAGTACATGCTCAGCTAAAATAGTAATGCAATTCTGATATAGTGTATGCTCATCTGATCAAGTATTGTATTCACCTGATCCAGCATACTTAGGGGCCATTCAAAAAGGACGCCCCCGAAATTCCTTACAAAATTTACCCACCCCCTGTCAACCTGGTGTCCACTATAACCCAGACCCCCCCTCCCCCTTATAGACGTCCTTCATTTTTTCTAAAAGTAGGGTATCCAGAAATCCCCCTCCTGCATGAGGACGTTATTTTGGAATGGCCCCCCCCCCAATTCGGAATATACAGTTCGTCCTTTCTTTCTATACTTACTCACATGATCTACACGTAAGTATACTTAATCACCGTAGAACATGTGATCATTTTATTATCAATTCAATCCAGCACATTATCATTGGATGCCTTACGGTTTTTTATAGTTACTAATGGTGGTTAAGTAGGCGCCTAAAATGTTTAACAAATAAATAATGCAGTGATAAATGTGTGATACAAATATCCGTCGGTGCACCTTTCAGAGATTTGCAAAACTGATTCAGCACGGAACTTGAGCAAGTAGTATTAAATTTCATCTTGATTTCAAAATTGCAAAACAACCCACTGACGATGTATCATATTTTTTCACAGAAATCCGGGCAGGAAATCACGTAAAAGTCGAAAGATTTGGCTATAAGTACGCGTTTTATCAACAAATTCTGATATAGTTAATCACGTTTCATACGACCGTTGGTCATCTGGTGACGAATGCTAATGACACAAACTTAATTAAAAATAAAGTTTTTTTTGGTCATCTGAAAACAAAGTTGATTTCCTAATACAAATTACTCGAGTTTCCTAAGTTTTTGAATGGTCTTTGTTCCCTCTCCTCATTACGTGATCAGTAAATATGGCGGATGAGAGTAATACTTTTGCTAATTCTGAAATAACAAAAATAATGCAAGGTATGAGGAACATGAAACTGGTCCAATTGCACTGGTCCCATTATCCGAATTGCACTGTACAACTTTTCAGAAATGACGGAAAACAGTTATGTAACTTTCCAAAGTTTTCCATTGCACTGCTTTTATTTCTTTAAAATTGTTAAACAGATACTCAAACTGGATTTTTAAGTAGATTGATCATCGATAATTATGGCAAATCAACGTTTTCAAATTTATTATACATTTGTCTGACAGTCTACAGTAAACTGGTACAATTTTATTTGATTTAAGAGTATTTTCACCTGCTGAGTTTTCAGTCTTATACAGAACATTCTCCAGACATGTATATTGGTAGAAAATTAATCTGTAGTATGGCAACATTGATAATCTACAACATCCATATTATGAATACGAAACTTACATACTGCATGAATACGCAAGATGACGCCTGCTACAAAAATACCAATTTGTGACGAAACCCCACCAGAGGGCGTTGCAACGATAGGTATTGAATTAAAAGTTTTTAAACTCAAGTACCAGTGACATTTCTGAATTTTTGAAAAGGTAATATAAAAAGCTGGGATCGATTAAAGAAAAGGTATAATGAGCTCAGGTTAAGAATGGTTGCGTTTCTTACCTAAAGAATATGTGTTAATTTATCATCAGAGCATTAAAAAACCTTGAAATTTGGGCTTTTCAAAACGGCACAAACTTTGCCAACATCAACCTTGAATGGAGTTTTATACAAAATGGATAAAGGAGTTGAAAGCTTACTGTTAGGGTGGGGGTGGGATCAGATCCTGATCGCCAAAATAGCCAATTGAAGGACAAGGCTTCGTATTTTTGCGACCTTAAGTTTATAAAATAAAGGTCGTTTCGTCCATAGATATAAATTAATGTCACATTCATATTCAGATACCATCTGAAATATGACCACCTTACTGCAGCCTTCATGAAGTTAGTAACAAAAGTTCTCATTTTTTGGTGGTTTTTTGGTTAACTAATCATAATTTCAATGCTAGACACAACGCGTAATCTATAAAGATTTCTTGATAATCCGTGCATTTGGCAGAAATACAGGAACTTATTTTAATATCTTAAGTAACTCCCGAAATCTTCATTACCATAGTCTGAAAACAGAAACATGACGCAATCTCAACTGCTATATAGATTTTGGACAAACAGTTAAAAATCTGTAATTTACTTTCTATATAGCTTTATACTTAAATTGAATTTTAAATCAAAATTATTGAAACATTATGTTCAACTCACTGAAGTTAAAACTAAAACTACTAAAAAAAGGTGTATTTATATCAATAAAACCGCTGTCAAAACTCATTTTTAAAACTTGATTAATTGAATCGAAATATATATTTGTATAACTTGTATCAGATACATTATTTAAACACATACTGACATGAAATGAATCACCTAACGTTTTATTTTTTGTCTCCAAATATGATACGATATACAGTTAATATAACATGTCATGGCAGTTTGAAGGCAGATGAGATGGCCTAATACAAATGTTCATGAACATTTGCAGGAAAAAAAGATTACATGTCATAAGTTTGTTTGCAGATAATGTGGGTTAATCGTCAATGGGATTCTTGACATTTTAAAATGGTAATCCTAAGGCAAACCTAACTCAGACTTCCTCGAATGTTTAACGGGGTTTCTAGCAAACCCAAAAACGATTTCTCATAATTGTCATCACTCCATGAATTCATGATTTTCTTAAGAACTAAATCTGATTTGTTTAAACTAAAGTTGAACGGACGAGTGGATTATCCAATGATGTAATCAGATGTTAAATCAATATACTCATCAAGATTGGTTTGGGTTTTTCAATCCACTCGATTTCTAATCAAACATTTCCACACTAATCCTGTTTCTTTTGAAAACCAAGAGGATCTGACGACAAGTTGATGAAGGTTGTATAGTTGCTTCGGAAATTAATGATCAAGTAGCATGACTTTAAATAATCTAATCGATAAGAGCGACACTTAATAACTGGAAGCAATAAGGATTTTCAGATTTTCTACAATCAAATAAACAACCCTGACTTACGAACAAGCATTTGGGTTTCCTTATAAAACTACTTAAATAAATAATGGAAAAAACCCAGGATATATATTTGATGTACAGACTGACGACCCACATTGACGATTTCAGGAAAAAAATAATTGGTAAATTTCTTATCCTGTAAATAGTGACATTTAAAGGGCAATGATGAATATTTCAAAATCCCAAATATTGTTTTGAACTTTTTTTTTTGCTGAAAACTACAAAATTGTACATGTTCCCCGAACATCTAAAGATTATTAATATACCCAATTTCATCCGCATTATTTTGAGATCTATCAAAATGTATCGTTTTAAAAACTAAATGGAAAATGTTTAACAGGATTCCCACAACCTGGAAAAACCTGGAAAGTCAAGGAGCTTTTCAAATTGGTCCTGGAACAATTATGACCATGACTATGCTGACAATATTTTTTAATAAACTTGTTAAGCCATGATTGGAAAACATTAAAAAAACAAGTGTTTTCAAATGTTCATGTTTCAATTTTACAAAGTAAAAAAAAAAAGTAAATTTTTAAGTCATCGAAAAATTCAAAAATGCCTGAAAAAACCTGGAAAGTCAGGTCTCATTCTCAAAAAAATGTGGGAACCTTGTTTAAAGTTTTACAACCTAACACTCAAAGGCCCGAAATTCTGAACATACACGTAATTAAATGTGGAAAGTTAGTTTTTTTGTGTGCATACATTATATTTATAAACCCACTGATCGTTATCAATTTTTTTTTATTAACAAAAACCGGCGATTTTATTGAGCTTAGAATAAAGTTTAATTGATGGATTTTTTGTTATAAAAAACAAGCACGAGCATCAACAGCTAATTTCAGACTAAAGCTAATTGCGAAATAATTAACGATGCATTTTAACTGACAATTGAATAGGTTATAATTATAGGGTGTTTGATTACCACTGCCAGCAGTTTTTAATTAGAGTTTTTTCATGCAATGGACGAGTCATCATCAAATAAGTTTAACACAATTTTGGTGTAACAATCCCCTTTACTGTTCGATTTATTCTTTTTTTTTCTCAAATTACCCCATTTCTGAATTTTCAAGAATTTCCTTGACTCAGAATCTTTCCAGATATGCGTAAGATTCCCGGGATCGTAGATAAATGCTTACTCAGAATGTTTTCCCCCAAAAAAATATGAAAAACCTTTAAGGAAGACAGGTAACAATTACCCGCGTAAAAAGCATTAACACCCATGACCCGGACTTGATACCTGGAAGTTTCTCAACTTGTTTCAGTAAGTAGGATGCTCACAATTATTATAAAAAACATAACTGAATTATAAACCATACAAAAACCGGATTTTGAATGTAAACCACAAATAATTTTCAATTGTAAAAAAAAAAGAAATCCCGTATTCATTAAAAGCTTATAAATCTATGCAAAGCTAGAATGAGGTAGTATTAGTACTTGAATGTAGGGAAATCCCGGTGTTTAAAATGTCGACGTTATTTAACCCATCAAAGCATGGCATAGTCGACTTGACATACATTATAACATTTCTTCCTAATACGTCATTTTAAACTCGCAATACCTTGTTATGTCTCAGTGGAAGTTTCAATCAATTTATTTGAAATGATTTCATGAAATAGAGAAGCTATGTCGCGTTATCATTTCATCATTTTCCGAAGTTTAACATTAACTTCTTGAGATAAGATAGACATACAATGAGGAAATGATCTGTAGGAATACGCAAAACACCCCACGATTCGATTACATCATTAAACTTTATGAAAACATTCACGAATACATGTTTTCAGAAGGACTAACAAAAGCCCTTACATGTATTTGAAAGGTCAGGACAACTACTGTATCCCAAATTCAAAATACAAGTCTTATAAAGACAACTTATTCAGGAAGTACAGCGAATGTTATCTTTATCATCACTGCCATCAAATACAATCACATAAGATTCAATTTGACTATCTCGTCAGCATAGATGTAATTCCATGTAGTATTACCTGTATTCAGGGGCGAGGTAGTGTATTACAACCAATACTTTTATTGCTGTAGCACGTTCTGGCACATTTTGCATGCCATCCTCAGGTGCACAAGCTCGCATAACATGTTTTTACTGATAACACCAAGACAGACAAAACACTTGTTCCTGGAAAGGGCATATTTATATTGAAAGAGTACACCACGTGAAGGCACATTCCATGCACAAAAATCGAGTGTGCCTCCACTTGGTGTACTCTTTCAATATAAATATGCCCTTTTCATTCGTGGCTATCCTTGGGTAAAAGCATGTAATGCTGGTGTGTCAAAATGTTGTGCTACAGTAATACAATATTGGTTGTAATACATTATCTCGCCCCTGGATTTTTACCACCCACAACAACTTCAGGATGAAAAAGACAAACTTCAATGAAAAAATGTATTATACTACCTTAATAATTTGTGTTATTCTCAATATTTCAATTATCTCTCCATTTAGCATTACTTAAAAGTTTGTAAAACAGTTTAGTTGTAGCTCAGACTTGTTTTTTTTATAAATAAAAATATTTGTATTGAAAGGATTATCTTACACATTAAAGATTCACCTGCTTACAAGATTTTCGTTCAAGTTTTACAACGAACCTTCCTATGGAATTCCCGTTAAAATTTTAAATATCATAGAGCAATATACTGAACATGCAAAGTTGATTTGAATTATATTAGTATTTCAAATTTTAGGACATTGTTCCACAATTATTTGCTTAATCCAAATTACAGTAATACTCATTAAAAGGATGTTTCAACTTAAGTTATAAGACCAACGGTTGATTTTATTTCCAGAAGATGGTGTCAACATTTTTAACAAAAAGTGTATCCTGAAAATATTTATATTGTTTCACAAAAAAAAAAAAAAAAAGTCTTACGTAACATTCAGTAACTCTTATGAATTTGCTTAACTTACACTCAAGTTTAAAATTCTACATAATGTACAAAAATCGTTCTTCTTTCTATTTTCACACATTTATTTCTTTTGTTAAGTTTTAAGTGCAAGCTATTTTATTTTGTCTATTGATTCAACTACAAATTCAGGGTTTCCAAAGCTATTGTATGCATATTGCCAGCATTCTTGTTTGTCCTTTTTCAATAGGTTTTTTTAGGGGGACGACTTCAGCTTTTTTTTTTTTTTTTTGTGTATTTAATTAATCCTGGAATTGATAAGCTCCTGTCAAGTTATCTTTACACACACCTCAAAATCCACTCCACCTTTGCCTCGAGTTATCATTATTAGTGTGTTGGCCATTTTTCCAGTCACGAAAAAATAGACCTGAGGATGATGATTATAATGGCGCTAAAATTAGACGTGGACAAAATTTAAATAGGGGGACAGACGCCATTTTGAAAGAAGGGAGAACTTCGCAGGGAATCGGGGTCAAAAGCCTAACATGGACCTGTCTAGGTCAGTAGGTAGACACACGTACAATAATAATACAGGTGGTTACTATTTGTCAGGTCTTTTCAACGCGCCTGAACGGATTCAGTGCAATTCCTGTTAATCTCAAATGAAATATTGTATTTCGAATATTATATTTATGAAAACGTAAACGGGGACAATACGAAGGTAAGTCCGAATAGATAAAGGGTGCCTGACCCCAGAACTCAGTTTGAGCAAAAAGGTCGATGAAATTGCTTGTGCTCTGAAAAACACAATGCACATTCTGCATGTGTGGTGACATAGGGAAATTTGAAGTGAACAATAAAACTCAGTTTTGGGGTCAAAGGACAAATTTAGATCGGAAAGGAGAAAGTTTAGATAAAATATGACATACAAAGCTGATGAGTTTAAGCATTTGCTCACGTTTTTCACCTTAAGGTAAAGCCTTGAAGCTATGTATGGACTCATGTAAAACTCATGAATTTATTACTTTACTATATTTAACAATTCTCCAATGAAAATTAGTTAGTAAGAAATTATCAACAACAAAAAAGGGAACGGCTGTTCATACTTAAAAAATAAAGGTGAAGATAATTGGCCAATAACTAACTATATAAAGCACCAATAAAGGATCATTTATATATACATCCCCATTTAACAATGTGCATAATTGTGGTGCATATTGGCCCTATACAACACTCCCAAATGGAATTCATCATATTTGAAACTATACGAGTTTTATCTTATGTGATTTAACAAGTTTGGATAAATATAAAAAGTAATAACTACGAGTGACAAGATATAGGTATGCATTAATTAGAGATCAAAAGATTATTTCACTATTCCTTCACCAGAAAGTGGGTTACAAATAGTACCAGAACTTTGCAACTTTCTAGTGAATAAGTACACACACTTGTAGTTACATTTTCTCATTGTATCAATAAACAGGGAAAACGATCAAATTATACGAACACCTACTTATATTGACATGCACTTAAAGAGTATAATTTATATACGAATTTGCATACAGATATACGGGTTGGAGCTGACATAGTAACTCGTATGTTTTGGACCTTAAGATTGGCTGTCAGTCAACTGAAATGAAATTTGATCTAAAATTCGATGTATATACGGACATCAAATTAGGTCATTTTTTGGTTATGAACTGCAATCGGCTAGCCTTACAAAATAAATAATTTCCGAATTACTTGTATAAAACGTTGTCAAATGCATGCATTGCTGCATACTGTAATTTCCCATTATCATTTTCTATGTTAATGAACAAATGAGCTGTGACAGAGGCAAAAACAATAGCAAGTGTATTATTTTCCACAATTTGAGGCCAATATTAAAATTAATATGTTAGTATCTACAGAGATATATTAGCACCCTTATTAAAAACACTTAAAAAACTAAAATCTGCTCTGCTGATTTTGCAAAAGTGATACAAACAGCTATTAACTTAGGCTGCATGTGGGGCAAAAATGAATGAATTTTTGGTTTTTATGGAGGGAAAAAGCCTTGTTAAA
Source organism: Julus scandinavius (assembly GCA_034696685.1). Lineage (NCBI taxonomy): Eukaryota > Metazoa > Arthropoda > Diplopoda > Julida > Julidae > Julus > Julus scandinavius. Next base: position 22,028 of record JAQGAE010000676.1, on the reverse strand, counting down.
ACACGATAAAAATGATGTTTATTGTATTGCGTGCATGGCGTCCAACAGTTTCCTTTTATTTGCATAGTTTCTGTTGAAAATTCATGAATAAACATTGAAAAACATTAGATATGTTTGGCGCTCTTGCCAAATGCTGCACACACCAGATATCACATTAACAGCAATTTGCATTTTACGACTGGCAGCTTTTTGCGATTATGGAATAAACAATGAATAGATATACCCTTTTAAAACAAATGTTTTATGACGCGCAGCTTGGGAAGAAAGGATGATAAAATAATAAAAGTGTGCTATCTGGATTAGCATTTACAGGCAACACATGCAAGCCAGATCCGACTATGACACGCACAACTAAAATTAACAAAACGAATCCATCCACAGAGAACCTGTGGTTTTACAGCCTATTTTTGGGAACCAGAGTTCACATTTCTAGAACGGATCTTCAATACGAGTGAAGGGGATTTGCAAGCGAGAAATGATGCCAAGTTAAGTGTCAGCTTAATATTCTTCATTTCTAAGAAGATTCACTTATTTCTCAGAAGTTTTCTTCGATTTCTCAACATGGCATCAGAGATCTACGTCGACATGGCATTATTTTTCCAGAATAGGATACTTAAAACGTTTTTCCCAAATGAAGACATGGTATTATCTTTATTTTCCAGTTTTCTTATCTTAATATATATAATTTTTCGAATTGTTGAGAAGATTTTAAGAAAACAGTCAATTAACATGGCTTCACTTTTCTATGTCTGGAAGTTTTTTTTGGAAGATTCCAAAAGTAGTGCGAAGTTAGTACGGTATAGTGGCAATTTCGATAAACTATAATTTCGTAATTATGTATACAAGTTAAAAAAAGAACTATAGGCTGTAATCACGTAAGACATTAAATGCAAATTGAACATGAGTCACAAGTCTAAACAGCTTGAAAAAGCAGCTGCGAATATCTCATCGCATATTATTTTTTGCATACAATTAAAATATATGAATATACATCATCAAAAACATTACCCTAATGGTTTACAACATAGGCTATGTATCGCGAAAAGATTAAATATTGAAAGTAAACCGGGGTTATCATAAATCTTTTCGTCCATTAACGAATATTTTTGCACGGAGATATCTAATTAATAATATGTTATATTTTTTTAAACTTTTTTTTGTGCCGAATCATTTTAGATAACCTCATTTACAGAAATTTTATATTCATAAATCTGCTAACAAAAATTTAAATGGAGATTGCGTAAAACAGGCTCTTGCTTAGTTTTTTCGCAGATTACATTAATGAGACTGGTGCAACCAACCCATGCCTCGTTTAGAATAATTATCACCTACTATATTCTATATTATACATATACTACAAATTGCAATTAACGATAATACTAGATGGTTTAACATTAAGTATATTGTCATCGCATTATCAACATATTAAAAAGTAAAATTAATCGAAAAACCCTGGATGTTATAAACGATTGGTTCACTCGTTATACTATATTATAACATGTTTTGTGGTCGTTTTTCATTTATACAGATTTAATCTCAAATTAAATTGTGACATTCTTCATTTCTCATAATCTGGATTTAAAAATAGATCATTGTCGCTTTTTCCCACTTTTTCAAAGGGTTCTCAAACACCCCAAAAGGTCACACATGCCTGCAGTTTAATTAGTTAATTGGGGCCATTGACCTACTGCAATGGGACTTTTATGACCTAGTCCCACCAGACTTAAGACACTTGAATTCCCACTGGTGCCGTTATGCCTTTAAACTGTGCATATAACCACGTCCATACGGTGTGCTAAATGTCTTTGACATGTGAGGAAAATGTAAAGGAAGCTGGCTATACAACTTTGGTTAGCTCTATGTTGGAACCCTCACGGAATGGTTCATATTCAGGATATAGAGATGGTCCAGTGTAGGGCAGCCAGATTTGCTAAGGGCAGTTATCAACATTCTGGGAGTGCGACAGAAATGCTCCACTCCCTAAATTGAGACACACTGAAGTCCAGAAGCTTATCTTGTTCCTATCTATTTATTTTGTTTACCATATATTAACGCCTAACGGCCACTTTAGGAGCAGAGAATCACTCAAATTCTTTGACTGAGCTTCCTGCCAAGACGGATGCTTACAATTGGTCCTTTTTTTGCATGTGATTAGACGTTGGAATGGCATACCAGGCGATTCTCCTGATTTTGGAAAAATTAAACCTAACAATGATGACCAAGTCGCTACTGTAGTAGGAGCATTCTCCATAAATTGGGTACGACCCCCCCTCCGCGTTTTCGGATATTGTTTCTTGCCTATACTGTCGTATTTGGCAATCTGCTGATGTTGCGCCATCTGCTGGTGACTATTCAGCACACTTTTCGAACGTCTAGGTTTGGTGGGAATAGGGCATTAGAAGTGCTGAAGAAAAAAAGGAGGTTTTAACTGCAAGTAGCTCTTGCCGTCTATCTTGGCAGGCCTGTGTAAGCTGCATTTGTGCCCATTTCCCAAAAGACACTCAACTTGCGGACCTTGACTGAGCTGCTTGAATCTAATGCGCATGTGCACCATATGTGGGCCAAATTCAGATAGCCCAACCTCCCAAGGGAAAACTTCGTTTTAGTACCCCTAATGTTAAGCCATACTTTAGTAGCTGATTACTTTATAATGAATTTGGCGCAGCCCAACACCAATTAAAACTAATTTTTGTCCTATCTGATTTGTAATTATTCTAAAAATAACCATTAAAAGGTAGGCTTCAGATGACGGGTTTAATTGAATTTTGACCAATTAAGGACAAGACAAATGGATATAAAGCTTCATCTGAATTGGTGATACGCCCTTATTTTTTGGTTTTAAACACGCGATAATAAGTTAACGACTTGTTTGCTCATTTTTGGGTGATATCATTGCTATTCCCGTAACTTATATTTGCCATAAAAATGACGCTTACCCGTTAGACCTAGTCACCAAAAATTCCCGTTTATCTATATAAGAGACAATTTTTCTATCTTTGATTAATTAGTCGCCAATTATGCAAAGCACGTTGCGCATACGCCAATTACCCAAATTCTGAATCTCGTATTGAATGGAAGCCCTGCAAATGAGACAAGAACGATTTCTGGTAAAACATCTGTCACTATATACAAAAACAAGCATTATAAATGTGTACATGGCTAAAATCACGCAACAACTTTAAGTAAAAACAACCCATTTGGTACTTAATGAGCCATTAAACGTGTTTGCGACTTATAAGGCCAGTTAGCAGTTTAGTGACAGCATAAAAGTCGGCATTTTTATAATGCTAAAAGTGGACCTTATAAACAAGAAAATGTTTATAACTCAGGTCGAGGATAAATACGATAGTGTGTCGACATATCTAGAGGAGCTATAATGTACTACTTCTTGTAAGTTACCATATAAATAAAGTGGTAAATAAAATATCGCTAATGCACGAATGAGGGAAAAATATGGGATAATTAATCAGCCGCCATATTGCTTCGATTTTGACTTCAAATGAATGACATTGGGACATAAATGTCCCCATTTTCCATGCAAATTGCAAAGTCTGGAAGGCTCCTTTAAAAATTCACCATCTACACGTGTGGTCTTTAGTCGTCAAAAGGCACGACTAAAAGTAATATTATTAAAGTCTAATATTAGTTTTTGGACCAAGCCCATTATACCATAATTATTTGACTTACAAAATTTTAGGCTATAAGTATTTTTAGGTTACAAGCCCCTAAACTTTTCCTGGAACTACTTCAATTACAAGATAAGGTGGTGTCTTTTATGATCGAAGGGTGAAAGCACAGGAGATGACTTTTGACAGACACCTGCCAAATGCATAGAAAATTTAGTAATTGTCAGCATTACTGATCTGTGCACCTCTCCCACCCCCTGACCCATATACCCACATTTCCGAGAAATACTATGGTCCAATAAAACCACAAAAGGGTCAAATTTCGGAACAGTTTTACTTTCAGTAATAAATGCACTTTTTATAACCGCAATCGATAAAATTAGTTTAAGTTAATACGCTCATATTTTTTAAAAAAAGACGTCATTTGCGGGAGAATTTGACGTCATTTTGGTTGAACATTGACAGAACTGTCTTCACGTATCATTGTTAAGCGAATGACTATTCCATCATGTTCTTTGGCTTTTCAGTAAGTTAATGATGCTTTTTGGACCAATTGCAGATTATATATATATATAAATGGTCCTTCATAAAGTTTTAGTCATTGACTTAGTGGGGGCGCCACGTGTCTTCAGCAACTAATTGGTAATTTTTTGGCAGGAATTCCTTTGGAAAACCTTGCAAATTCTGCATAATTTCACCATCGTGGTACTCTTGTCTACTAACTACTATAATTTTCTAACCAGTGTAAATGACCAAGTAGTCAAACGCCAGCGGTTAATATGCCAAATAATTTTGTATTTTTTTCTTTTCTTCTCTAGAACATTTGATTTTAGCGGCAAGTCTACCAGTCAACGTCCAACCAACAACCATCACTAAACAGGTTGTTGATGTTGTTTTACTAATATTTAGGCTTATTTTGCTTCTGTAATTAAAACCTGTTTACACACTCGCTGAATTAACTATCTTTAATATATGCTAATAATAAATGCTATAGCGAAGATTGTGGAGGCAGGAAACTTTCGCAGGGTGCTGCAGGAATTTCTCGGAATTGATATAATCTCTGAATAATTGCTGCTACGTGGCGATGAAAAGTCAAGAAATGGACTTTGCACCCTAGCAAATCGAGGGTGAGAAGGGGGTGAGGGATGAAATGTAAAACAAAATGGTTTCCTCTGTTAATGCCTCGAAAAAAAACCGCGATAAAAGTGCTTGGCAACACAAAGTACTTAAAATTTCCAATCTGAAATTGCTCACAATTTTATGTGGGACAAAATAACACTTCTGACTTTCGGAGTAAATGTGGTTTTTTTATTGGACATTGTAGTTAGATTTTCTTCATCGATATCCATCATAAAAATGTCGACAATTACGAGTCAACAGTAGGTTAAGAAAACTATAAATGTAGTATGTAAATACTAATCGAAAATCCATGCAGGGATGTGCAAATGCTGTCCATATTGTAAATAAGTGTATAATAGTTTAACAACGCAACTGTACTACATACATTATGAAGGAAAGTATGTTGCTTCATTAAAAATGTACTTAGTCAAATCATGTATAGTTACTGTATCGTCTAATTTTGTGAATAAGGAGCTTTTGTCAAAAGCTTTGACAATCTTCCATTGCCTATACGTACGTGTCCTAGTTGGCCTATATGAAAACCAGTATAGATATTTCTTAAAATGGTTAAAATAAAATTCCCACACTATATACTACTTAAATTTGACGATGGGAACCAAAACAACCCTGACTATCCCAAATCTAGCTAAAATGTGGAAAAATCTACAACCAAAACAGGATAACAAGATTTTGAAGTAAAATGACATTTGTTCGTTTGGTTACTTATTCGCGGGCAGTACCAACCATAAACATAAATCTGAAGGCTGATTAATACCATTGATTTAATTTGACATTTCTTTTAAGAGTAAAATTGAATGTTAAAAGCCAAACATTTATCTTAGCTGACAATAAAAAATCGCTAAGAGTTATTGTTAATGAGGAAGAATGGACGGTTCAATATTAATTACCTTGTATTTGTAAAATGCCTTGAATGCTAAGTTAGATTTGGAGATTGAGAAAAACGAGAAAACAAGATAAAAGTTTGCCTCGATTTGGGCGTTGCAAATTCATTATATTTCAATTAATCTGATTCGAATGTTAATTTGCAGCAGGTTGCTACGTTCAAGCTCTCCATCAATACATATTAAATACTACTCTATCTAGCTCGGTCCGGTAGATCTTTATCGAAAACTCGTTTCATTATAATGTTGGAAGAAAAAAAATTCCCATATTTTTAAATGATATTAGATATAAAAATTGATTATGGAGATCAAGTTAAAAGATCAAAACTATGTGAACTGTGGACTTCTGCATTTGAAACAAATTCTAGGCAAATATAGAATTGCTATCAAAAGCCAACTTCCGGAATAGAATTAGGACAGCATCTTGATAAACCTGTCAGTTTTCTTTAATCAGTCGCGTACCACTTTACTACCAAATTAATTTAGAAATCAATGTAAACGTGGAAGACTTTTTGTATTTGTGTTTGGCTACTTAATAAAAGAGTTATCTATCTCTTCGTCTGCCTGAAGGATTAGATTATGACTCATCACCGAATGAGGATATCAAATGTTGATTGATTACAGGTCAAGCCCAAATTCAGGTGAATCGATATTGAAAAATCTAGGTGGAAATGGTTTTTTTTGATATTGGTATACAAAATTGTCGGTATCGAACAAAATTAGAAATATGCCCGCTCTGAATCTTAAGATTGTTCAGGAACTTCAAATACTATGCTAAAACTGGATATGATAAATCAGGAGTTATATAATTTTTTGGTAACATCTTGAATGAAACTACTAACGACATTTTTCTATGGATACATATATATTTTTACGATACATTTAGCTGACATTCATGATAAACAAATAATCTGGGTCAATATGATGAATGTCAACAAAGCAAAGCTATGCCATGCAAGTAATAATAAGTTATGCTTGCCACAATGTAACGGATACATCACAGAAAAAGTAATGGTTCCTTTAAATATGTAAATTGACCAGTTTTTTTAAGGCATGTCTTATACCATATACATGTATAAATGTAACAATAATTTCACCAACTCTTGAGATTTTTATTGAATCTGCTTAGTTCATGCTCGGCAGCTGTCTGTTAACATTGGTACAGCAAAACTGGAAATATTAACTATATCGAATCTAAATGAAATCCGTTATTTAAATATCTCCCAATTAGTTTTCCTTTGACACAGCTCATTAAATTAGACGGATATCGATGTTAGACTAATCAGAGAATGAAACAACCTGTCCTTAGATGTGACAGCTACAACCACATCACCACGTATGCTTCGGATATTTATGAGATAGGTGTTTAATTGTGAACTTCGTAATTTCATGTAGTAGGTCAGCTTGACCAGGATGTTGGTCACGGTTTTGCGGCCATTGCATTGTTATGAGATTATACCACGCGCTACTTACTATTTTGGGGAAATTACACATTTTCAAAGTTAACTTCAATGATGCAGACATTCAGACAGACATATTGCGAATTACTTCCCTTTGAACTTAATTAGCCGTATGATTGGCTATCAAAACTGCATATGTAACTTATGCATTTTATATGCAGAATACAGGTTTCAAATACAATGCTGCTTCTTTACACTTAATGAGTTAATGAATTATATACTAAAAATGTTTACTATTTTCCACAAATATGAAATAATGGTTACAAATGTGCAGTACAATGTGAATGTGTTCACATAAGGTTAATCCCATTAACTGCATCTTCAGGGGTTTAGCCTGCATAATAGGTGGCTGACAGCCTAATTAATATCATTAATTTGGGCTGAAATGTCATGGTAATGCAATAACATATTTCAAGGTATATCTAAGTATTCTGTTATTACTTATTTGGCTCTAATAAGCACTGGTCCTATTAGAATTTGACTAACGTTATCATCTATATTTTAAATGCATATTCATATTTATCATAAAGGAACATTACAAATGGCGGATGAGAATACACTTCCTGAACATGAACTTGATTACATTAAGATTTCGAATACTTTCTGGAAAGTCAGTTTGGATACTGATATCACTTTATTGTCCTTTATAAATAAGTGCCTTACAAATCCTTATGAACTGATCATCAAAGATGGAAGATAAGTCCTTCTAAATCGTAAACTTCCAAAGTCCTAACAGGTGATTGAGCTATTTTCAGCTTGTCTATTTTCATTAGCAATTTGTCAATATTGTCAAATTTAAAGGTAAACAGACACCCACTATACTTTTTTAACGCTTTTTGGACTTACACCTTTGAGAGGCCACAAGAAGCTTTACAAAACGTACCAACAAATTACCTTCCCTTAATTAATTAGAAGAAAAAATGGTTAATTCATACGAGTGACCCATTAAAAGCGTCCAATAGGAAGGGTTGTTCAGTGAGGGGGCGTGTCGGTCTCAACATTTGCAAACCTGTTATAAAAATCACAAGAAACCAGATGAACAATCTAAAAAATCACTGAAGCACTCAGTAGACACTAAGTTGCTGGGTTGGTGGGTCAGTGGGATTAGTATTTTTTTCCTTACCTGACCTCTAAGGTCTCTATGTTTCAAGGCTACTTATGCCTTCGAGCACTCACCGTGCTTTTCTAAACACTGACACAGTTTTGATTTGCCAAATTCATCCACTCGTAGAGTTTTTTCCTTCACCTTAACAACTATAACCGAATAATTCATGCATTTGAAAAAATAAAAGAATACTTAGTCGTTCAAGAAGCGTCTCGACGCGGTTTGAATACATTTTTTTCTCACAAAACAATAAAAAAAAAGTAATAATAAGAATGAGTTGGAAAAAACACACAGAAGACGTACTATTTCATTTAATTATATACCGTGTACTAACAGCAGCAAGTATAATGTTACTTGCCTATTTTGAAGGGGGGAAAAAATTCAACAATAATAATATTTTAATGAAACATTTTTTAAAAGGGGACGTTCATGCAGGCAGGTCAGTGTGCTTTTTTTTTTTTTTTTGATAAAGCCTAATGTAAATTGCAAAGCGGTGGATTTTAATTAACATTTCGTAATATTTAGCAACAGGATGTACGCAATGATTTCTGCAAAATTATATGAAGAATTTTTTTTTACTGTTTTATTAAAACGAAATATTCGCCACTACATTTACCCCCAAAATCCACGTTGCCTTTGGTGGGATAACTGATGTTTATATATCCCTACAATATATTCCTGAATATGTCATGATTGTGGTTGTTTCTTGTTCAGTTATGCATAGGAAAATTGTGGTAACTGTCAGCGCCATCTATGTTGTTTGCCATCAATAAGACGCAAAGCTACCACTGATGCTGCAATTCAGTTCAATTCATTGTAAAATTGTGTGCAAAATCATATAAACAGATTGCTGTAAATTGCATCGATATTGATACGTGTTTCTGTATGATTCAGTGTAGCTAACTGCAACAAACTGGAGCTCTTCAGAATGTATCACAATTTAAATGAAAATGTAGGTGACATCACAAGATAACAATGTTTAAAACTTACTAAAAACTCGTTAAAAATGCCAAATTCACCTGACATCCTGCTTTACCCTTACCACTAAAAACCGAATATTGCTTGCACCAAGAATGCGCACATAAAACGCATCGTTATGTCCCAACAAATATTTCAAGAGTAGACAACCCTAAAGGCGTTTGTGCGATCCTCCTCAAACCATACGAACATTAAAATACTGTAAATTCTCGTTACTGCCAATGATTTTTCCTGCTACCTTGTCTGCTGCTTACCAATAGGGGGTTTCACCAAATATTTCAAGTGACCTTCGTATTTTTTTTCTCCCCTCCACCAACAAAATATTGTAGGGTCCATTTCATTGCCACCATCCCCTTTGTCCGAATGTTATTGTTCCTATTGACATAGACATGTACCCCTCGCAAAGAGTCGCTCTAGGGGAGGGGGATCAATCGGTTTGATAAAAAAAAATATAAACATAACGACACCTTAAAAATGAGAAAGCAAGTTTATAGATAAGGTAAGTACATGTACTGTACATCGTTAGGCTAATGAAAATATGTGGGCATAACAAATCCCAAAAGTTATATGTGGTGCCACCACTCGGTGAGGTTCAAAACAGAGCGCTCATTGGCTCATTTTGGAGCCCTCCATTTGAAAGGATTATAAGTGGCATGTCGTGGATTTGAAAAACCACATCTATATAGTCTATAGATGGCGCTGAAGGGTAAAGCGAAATGTGTAAATATGGCGACGTTGAAAAGACTATTTCTGGGTTGGGCAAACCGTTTCCCCACTCCTTATTTATCTAATTACTGGCAATTAAAGGTCATTGTTCACATTTGATTTATCTGCACCCACTGCTGCTTTTGTCTTGTTGCCACTCGATTTATGACTACAAATATATACACCGAGTCACCAATTATAGTTTTAATCGAAGGTGACTCGCCTAATCAACGTGTTGTAAAAGTAGCCAAAACACACGTCATTGAAATAAAATGAGTGAATTGTGCTTGTGAAAATAAAAGAAATCAGCGTGAAAACCTGAAATTTCAAGGTCCATATTGCCAAGTTTCTTACATTATATCATGCATTTCCGAGGCTATATTCATTAATATTCATATTGAAAAGAAAATTTCATTAGAACTATAATTAAAAATGGACAGAATCATTCATTATTGTCATAATTTATTTCGTTACTTCTTGAAACTGACCACAAGCTATGTATATATGTCAAATTCGCATTACACATTCTTATTCACATTTCATTGAAAACAATTTTCCCATTGGTTAGAACAGTGCTTTTGAGACATGTTCACCTCTCGGCCACAAAATGGCGCTAAAGTTGTTGCGGCACATCATCAAGAGATTTTTTTTCTTTGTTTACTGTGCCCTCTAACATGATGGATCATAGTTAAATCAGGAACATTACAATTACAGCAATAGTCGTTTCACATTATCAATGTTTGCCATAAACAATAAACAAAGGAAATTTTAGTTACAAATGTGGACAATGTGTTAGGTCCACAATGTCTAGTATGGCATTCCTATGAATTTTGAAGATAACGAAAATTCTTCTTCTGAGAAATGTGCTCTTTTACCAATGTATGTATACACCTAACATTCTTGACTGTAAACTTTTGAAATGTTTTCCATCTACAAAGCTTATGCCGAGTACAGATTAGAGCAAACACGAAACAAAAACATATTTACGACAAACGCTTTTCACCAGTTTTCAGTCCGGAGGTTTTAGCAAACTTTTTCGAAAAAAACATGTTTCCAGCAAACATTTCGGTGTTTGTTCAAGAGGTGGTTCGGAAAAATGTCTGCCGGTCATGGCGCTCCCACCGAGGCCTGTATACCATGACGAAGAGCATTGCCCTACGTGCATTCTATAGAGCAGACGAGTTTTTTAACCATTGTATAAAGACCTTGGCAGGAGCGCCATGGCCAGCAAACATTTCCTCCATTTCAATGATTTTTTGATGTGGACACTTTGTTTGGACAAACCTGTTTACCGAAACATGTCCATGAAACCACGTTTCGACAAATAAGTTTGCAGAAACCCTGTTCTGTTTCGTGTTTGCTCTAATCTGTACAAAGCTTTACTGTAGGTTTTCTGATTTACTGAAACGTGACGGGTCCAACACATTCATGCACAATCCATTGTTGTTATTATAGAAAAAGTGGGCCGTAGCCGAGAGAGGCAGCCTAATTTCCAACCTGCCACCCGAGGGCAGTCGAATAGCTAACCTTGAATAATTACAAGAGCACAAAAACAGGAACAGAAAACGAGCACGTCCACTCATTTGCCGGGATAATAATAATAAAGGCATTTTAATGATTAAATTGAAGCCGATTTAACATTATACGACGTTGTTAGCAGCCATTGTTTACTGCCATAGTTTTTTTTAATTTTTTTATTTCGTTATATTTTATCCGTCCTCGCTCTATGTAATTTCTAAAATAATGTGTGATAATTGGCTCTCTGGTTTACACCGATAAACCTATATACAGACTGTGTGGGGGTGCTAGGCGGTGTAAACGAAAACACTGAAATTGCACCATTTCGTGAGAATCAGCCTATTTCCCTCCGACACCCATTCTGCTATTACGCATTGTATATTCGAGAAAAAACAAATGCAGATTAACCCTGGGAGTTTATTTGCATTTTTTACATCTATCTTTATTCTGTCAAGGTTTTGTGGCCTTAACCCCTGAAGTTGAATTTGATTAACAACACAAGATGTGGACACCCTGTACCGAGCATAATGGCTATTGGCAAAACATCGATTTGTACAGTTTGACACAAAAATCGTCAACAAATTTCAGCAAATTATGCAAATTTCGTCACAAGGGAAAAGGTGATACATTACCACGTGATGTCGTCCGTGACATGAAACGTGTGTTCTAAATACAAAAACAATGCACTTGCTGAAACAATTTTCAAATGTTTTAATGATACATTGTACGTTGGGCAATTCAAGATTTTCAGCTTGTTAAACCCTAGCTTTTGCTTCAATTTACCAATTAATAATTGCTATAAGTAGCAATAAAATTTCCATTCAAGGATCATTTTATTGGCATTGTTTCTAAAAACGTTTTATACAGCACTTTGAATATTACAATTGAAATAAAAATGTAATTGAATATACAGTACTTGTAATTAACCAGAATGAATTTATTGTGGAATTTGTGGTTAATTAAACATCCAAAACAGTGCTTTTTTTTCAAATCACATCTAAGTTTTACATTTTCAGAATGATGTTCCAATAACATGAGGAATGTTTGTGCTCAGCAGCATTGGTATTTACTTTAAAATTTTATTGGTAATTATATTTTACGATCTATGTATATTTTTAAAATAAAACACCTCTTATAAATAAGATGCACATCAAACATGTAGTGTTTTCATGCTATTCGTATAATATAAGCGTTACTTATAGAATCTAAATGAACATGTTAATAAAGGACATTACTTGACATTAAAAAAAATGTTCTATTGAAGCAGTATCAGCTTAAATTATACGTTTATCGATTGTGGAAATTAAACATTAGCGTTATAAACATGTAAAATGTACATATTCGAAAAATAGCAAATAAGTTTAAGTGAACATTGTCGAAACTGTTCTCATTCAACGGGTGTTGCATTTTATCTAAATAGTTGAGGTGAACTATTTTCGTACCTGACCGAGGTCGAAAAAATTAAGCAATTAATGATTCATAAAAAAATTAGAAAAAAACAAAGTTAAATAATTACAATAATGAATTGAGTCTATCCACGAAATAATACAGTTGCCAGCACACTTATAGGTTGTAATACTTCCCTTGTCATTGCTGACCTCGTCACAAAGACAACTGTTTATTTGGCAAAGGAATATTTATATTGACAGGACGTTTACTTAATACCCCATTTGCGAATATGTGTTAGCAGTGTTTACTGTGCGTTTTGAATATTATTAGGTATTTTTTGAGTATGTTCGTAAATTTCAGCTCTACCCCCATGGCCCACATCCTTTTGCCATCCCCCCTACTGGCTAATCAAAGACACCAGAACTTGAATGTTCCAGAAGTAGGTCGATCACATTGAGCACAAGATAGCCAGCCTTTGTACATAGGGGGCGAAGGTCACAATGCTAAAACAACAGGTAAGAAAATCCTCGGCTGCAAGGGTTACCATCTTTAGGAACCACGTTTGCAGTTTTAGATAACATCGGTGAGTCATTGCACATTAAAAATAGAAAGAAAAAAATATCATAAGCGTTTTTCCAAACCGACGCATATGTCACCATTGGATTTCAATTTTCCCCTTTTTATAAATATCTGAGTCATGCATGTTAATGGCTTTATAGTACATTCAATAATAAATGAAAATACCGCACATTTGGCATTTTTATAGACGTGTGTGGCTTATCTATACTTGTCAGCACCGTATTTGGACACATTTTTCACGTGCTATAAACAGCAATTTTGATATGGGTAATCAGCATTAAATTTGACGAAATTCAACGTTGTAAATATGTATTAATATAATTCAATAATTAACGCAAGCCATGGCAATTGGGAATTATGAAAAAAATTTTTGATAGAATTTGAGAGAAAATGGGTTTTTTTTTTTTTTTTTTTTTTTTTGGTTTTTAAAAGTCTTAAAGATTAAAGAGAGGCGTTTTAAATGAAATGCACAATTATAACATATTCAGGTGGCACCACTAGTGAAAATTTTAAACGAATACTGTACTATATTTATTTTCACTACGTACATAGCTAATATAAACAATCATGTCATGAGAATCCCTTCTCATGACATGATTCTAGGAAATTACAATTGATTACTGGAATTTACAGTTATTTGCAGAATTTTTGAAGGTAAGCAAAATATTATTTTCTGCATGTTGTAGCATCTCCTACCCATTTGAGGATTTCAAAATCCCTTTTATTGTTATCATTTTATAGATTAAATTATATTAAAAGTAACTTCTTAACTAATTTTAAATAAAATCTGCTGTATGTTTAGTAATTACTTTTAGTGATCTTGATTTACAATTTTCTGTTACTGCAGTTGAAGGGATGCTATTTTTGTTCTCCATTGTTAGCATTATTTATGTTTTGAAAATAAAATTTGTTATAACGAACAGGGAAAATATTAATTAAAATTGTTTTGCATAACCACATTCATACATCCCTTGCAAAATTTCCGTTGAAAGTTTATCTTCCTTTTTTTTTTTTCCTGCTAGGTTACCAGTGTAACTAAGTGCGAAATTCTCGCGATTAATTAGGTGATTTCATGGTTTATCTTGCATCCCATTTCTTCAGATTCCATCTTTTACTTGTTTCCTGTGTTATTCGTTCTATGCGGTTCCCTGGCCTATATGAGACGTCCATTAAACTTTTCCCCCATCCCTGATGGATTAACGCTCCATGCTTTTCTGGGTCAGGGTTGGACCCAGGGGTTATAACCGAGATTTTTTTTGCAGTAAAACAAAAATAAACGAGTGAGGAAAAAGACTAAACCAGAAGAGTAATTGGAACCCCTTGATGATAATACTGGTGTGACCCTCGTACGAAAATAGGCCTACATTTCCAGAATAGTTTCCTGTAAAAACAAAAGTTTTCTGAGAGGAAAAAGGAGTTTTGCGAAATGCTCACGAGACCATGCGTAAACAAGGATCATCCTAATGACTAAATTTCGGTAAATTGGGGGAAGTCATTCATCAGAGATTCTCTTACATCTACCATACACTAGATGAAGTACGATGCAATTCCGGCTGAGGAAATTTTTCAGAAAAATGTGTCTCACTTGAGATTTAAGGTTACCCTACATTTTCCAGTCTTGAAGAAGACAGTAAACTGGTTTTAGGTTAATATTTCTTGTTGCAAAACAGTATATAGTAAATGCACATTGAATTTCCAACATATCTTGGGAGTGTCTTCATTTCAATGTTGTAACAATAATAATTTTGTTTAGTTACTTGACCCTTAAGTCAAGTACATAACCCATGTACAAGTATATAAACATTCAAAACTATGTAAGTTTTGAAGATAGTTGAAGTATTCTACAATTTCAACTGCCCTCACATGACAAGACACAATGCTTTTTTCATGTGCTGTGTTTAATTTTAATAACTAACCCTCTAACATATACAATATGCCACCAAGATTTCAAAAGAATTTGACGTTTACAAAAACATGCACAGAAAAACACAAAACATTTTTTTCCATGCGAGGCCAGTAAGATATATTGAAAACAATGTATTCGTCAAATCTGCGACAAGTTATCGATTCATCTACAACATTTTACCAAACTTCCAAACACAAAACAATTGCATTTCTTGTTTGATTTATGATTAAAGCATCTTGTTTCAAATTTAAACTATTATCAATATGTATGAATCAGTTTGTTCTATCGATGGACACCTGATGTTTAATCGATATTAGCTTTGACAAATACAATATCGGCCTTGCGTCGAAGTTCACATTCCAGTACCTGCAGTAATCGCAATAATACCGATTATAGCATAACGCAGGGCGAAAAGCCTTCATTATTAATTAGCCTGGAAAGCAGCATTCCAGTCACACTATTATATCAGTTTCTTTGTGTGGATTTCGGTACGTCCACGCAATTGTCACGACCATTAATGAAATTACTTCAACAACAAACAGTATTGTACTAAGATAGCAATTTCCATAACGGATTAGCGAAATCGGGGCCATAGGTAACATTGCACATTTATCAGCAAAACGAAACAAAAACTAGTTTCAGAAAAACAAAAAAACGACTTTAAAAAAATAAACCTCGACTCGTAATGGATATTTTTATAGAGCAAAAACATTAATCATAATTCCACTTTGGCCTCCATAAACCACTGAGAGCACCTACGATATAACTGTACCATGAAATTTAAGAAGTCGTCCTTAGATGATATATTTCTCCTCGATGTAAACCGTGCTAATCTTTTGTCGTTTCATTTGTCCTGATTTTTTTTTTGCTTTCTCAGATATGGGGCAAAATGAGGTTCACACTAATATGGTAATTATTAAACCCCAAAAGGATAACACTGCAGATGATGAATTGTTTTTGTTTTCATATCAAACCATCTTTTTCTCATCCTATCTTGTATTTCACGGTACAACCACAAATGTTTTGAACGTTTGATTGGTCACGTTATATGATTGTAGGACAAGGGAAGCCAACCTTCAAATTCAATTTGATCAAAACTGATTTTTCTGCTTTAAAACCGTGACGCCATGCACCATCAGCTATTGTTGACTATTACATTTTCTATGGCGCCATCTTTGATTAGGAGACCTTTTCATTGTCAAAGAGCTCCATCAATGCATGACATTTGTAGATCATTGTCAATGTGGATCATGTCACCGGCCATTGCGTCACATTGATCGAAAAGATCAACGAAACCGATCGCGCACAAAACGAAGCGGAAAATATAGAACAACGAAACATTTTCATTAATTTCGAGGGCAGAAATTATATCGCAAATACAACAAAAAACGTGACCCTCTTCTGGTGTCGACCACGTGTTTCAATCGATCAATTTATGTTTCAGTTTAGTGGTTAGACAATGGTCCTTATGCAAAGTTACGTGACGGATGGTATCACATGCATAAGGGAAAAGTCACGTGATGCCGTCCGTAACGAAATCTGTATGTCAGATACAGTATTAACACACATAGAAATTTGTTAAGTCTTTAGGATCAGTTGTAAGGTGAGAGTTAGCCAAGGAACGCAACATTTAAACAAGATGGCCGTCTCTATTCCAAGAAATTGAGGGTAAAATCCATACACCCAAATCGATTTTATTTTACTGTTGGCAAATTGACATAGTTTCTTAATGTGTTTTTTTGTGCTATATAAGGTAGTATTTTATCAGTATTTTTGAGATGAGGTAATAATTGAGTGAATGACGTCACTGTAGTAGTACCCAAACCCTGATTATTAATTCGCACTTTAAATATATTCAACTACCGTGTATTTTCACTTCTCAAACTATTTGTATTTTCGAATGTTATTTCATTGATAAGGACAATTGTTTACTTAATGAGTACAGACACTGTTAAGGACTCCACTGACGTCATTACCCTAAACACACTATTTGCGGTGAATTTGTTTATCTTTTAAGAGATTATGAATATTTTTCGATCAAGGATAAAACCGATGAATGAGTTCGAGTGATGTTATTCTAGTAATCTTCACAATCATTTGATGACGTCACCACATGTTGAGCCATTGATGAGAGACAACTGAAGAATGACTTAAGTAGCGCCTTTTGGAATTATGCAAGTCATGTAAAGCCAAGTTTGACGCAACAATTTTCCACACGTCCCACAATAATTTTAGTCACTTACTTAAAAATCATACAGAAGCATTAATGGCCTGTTACACAAATTTACCAACTAAGGGTTGAAAAAGTTTGTTATCTATTTATTTTCAGTTTTGGGATAAATAAGTTCAGCAGCAATGGTGAAACGGAAGTGTAACGACTAACGGCTGTCAGTCGGCTTCGGCTTACGGTAACTTTTCATCAAACAGTAGTCGTACGTTAACAACATTTTCGGCCCTATCACTGACAGTTTATTTTCTCAACTTTGTCACATTTAATATTAAGAAATAATTCCACATTCACGATATCTTACAGTTGATTCCGGTTATAATTGGGACATATGTGGATTATACGTAGGTACTGTTTTGTCCATATATGCAATGCGATAACCAATTTTTTTGCGTGATGTGGATCGCCTTAAATTAAATCTGGGATGACGGAATTGACCACCTCTATTAGCAGCTTCAAATTAACATAGTTGAATGAACCAATTATAGGTTTTTTAGGTGGCAGCAGGGAGGATCTAAACAACACCCCTGACCTTGCCTCAGTTTCCTGGCTTTATATCTATTAAAACCTAAATAGCTAGACCAATGTTTTGATATATGTGTATATTTCTGCATTATGTCGTATTGTGTAGGTCTACTTTTCCACCTCCTGCCCGACCTACATATTGTCCACCTCTTTTATTTATCAACCTCTAAAGTGAGTTGACCTCTTATGTTCAGGTCAGATATGCCATTGAAACCTATTGATATAGTAAATGTAATGAGGTCACTCGCTTTGTCCAGCGTGCTCAATGAATACAAAATGCGTAGGAAATTCGGTATTGTTGGTCAATCAGGGTTAAATCCTACACAGGTGTATATCCGACACCACTGACCGCTTAGAACGAAACGCACATAAGTCATTATAAAAAAAAAACCTTTTTCAATTTTATAACTGAGAATACGTATTTCGGTAACACATTTGGGGTGAACGAATTTTGGGCGAATATTATACTTTATACATTTTTCTTTAAAAAAAAAAAAATAGGCCAAGGGTTATATGTGAAGACACTGAAGAGGCGGGAAAAAAAAGATTTAATGATACGTGTCTGGCAAAGCGAACTCAAATTACCGTAGTACAAATGTCGTTTACCCCGACTGACCTTAAAAAATCTGCATATTTATACCATATTTAGGAGAAACAACATTTTAGTATTTAGAAGAGAAAAACAGAAAATAATGTTTCTCGATATAGACAGCTGGACAAACAAAAAAACAACACCGGATATAACGAAATTGAAAGTTTACTCACATTATCATTGGTTGACATTACCATTTATGATAGGTAGTACCATATAGTGCAGTAATGGTACGAAAGGGGATGGTGAAATCTGTAAATTAAACAAGGTGATGTAATAATAATATTTGTTTTCGCTACATTATTCAAATATATTTAAAGTATACCATGCATCTGGTAAATTTTAAGTGAAACTAGAGTTTAATGAAATTAATCCATTAATCCATGAAATTTCATAGAACGTTCAAGAACATTCAGAAATTTATTTGCATTATTACATTTCAGAAATTATACAGAAAATTGTAGGTATTAACATTTTCTTACGAATTATTTTGTTCACGACTTTGCTTTGCGTTTTTGTCATAATTTATAAAGTGATGTTAATTTTGACATTTTTTACACCCCAGAAAATGATGTGTTATTTGACCTCACGATTTCACATTACCCTTCTTGTGTTTTCATCCGTTAAATTTTCACCACTTTTTATAGAAATAATGCGTTACATACACAGGTACTAACGGATATACACCACTCAAGTTTAAATACAAGAAACCACAATGTATTCATTTCAAAAATCACACTTATAGAAATGATACAAAAGATTACATGTTGCTGTATATATATTTCTGAAATAATATAGTTTTGACCTCACGACTTTTTTTATGCTTTTCATATCATTAAAACTATTCATTATCAAACTTCAAAGATTATACAGCAAATTACATGTATTTATTCGCTTCCAGGGTGTTACCCAAACACCCTAAATTGTCTTTAATTTACTATAGTTTTCCATGTCTTTCTCAGGCTCTTCATTAAATTCTCAGTCAAGTAAGAAAATATTCCCCAGATATGTTTCTCTATTTGTTGGCTTAATTCACATGTATGCATTTCAAGTCTCACATTAATTCCACAGACTAGAGAAGAAGAAAAAAAAACAATGGGGGAATAATTCAACAATAGGACCCATTCAATTCTCTACTCGTATACATTTTTTCCCCATTTTTGGCACATACCATTCTCAAAATGAAATGTCAGCGATTAAATGCTTGATACAGGATTAAAGCATTTCCCCCATTGTTCAGTGAGAGTAATGGACAGGCACGTACTAGGCAATCTGCTGCCGATTTACCGGCGATTTCATGGCAATTTGAAAAATGAGAACTTCAATGGTTTTATTTTTATGTTGAAAAATTCAATTGGAATGTCTCTTAACCACGTCTTGAGCACCACGTGTTTATGGGGGAGTGTTACACCCAAATGTTTTCAAACCGTGGATAATGTTGATTTCATATCCCGAGGAAGTTGACTGTACTCGATTTTGATTTATCATACATTATTAGCATTACATCTGGCCCTATTTATAACTCTGATACTTAACACACATCCACATTTATCCTGCATTTCAAATTGCTCCGGAAGGAAAACTTCTTGCTATGGCCTGCCTTAACCTAGGCCATTTCCCGACAAAGTAAAAAGATAACATTTCTTGGTTTCCTTTCCTCCTGATTACTAATTAATTGCAAAATCCAAACAAACGTGTATGAAATTTGTCGGCCCAGTTAGAACGCAACCGCGCCACCATTTTCAAATTTCGAATTTTCCCACACTATACTGCGACACGAAATGACACGTGTAAATTTGCTGATATTGGTCCAAGGAATCATTCAACTAATTTAACACAACATTACGGTTGATTGCAGTTGAGCTGTTTGTTGATTTATGCCAGATTAAGGTGTTTATCAGTTATCATTAGCTGGTTTCACAACTCTATTAAATCGTCAATTTATGATTTATAATAAACGAACATTTTCCATTTGAAATTAGGGAATGTCAATTTGTTAATTTTAGTTTAAGATTGAGCATAAAATACTTCTCTTTAATTAAACCTCTTATCTGAAGCAAATAGTCCATCACTATACAAATTTGCTAAGATGATTCAGCATTATCAATTAATAAAATAAAATTACTGTGTATGATATCAAACACGATTGGATAATTAATGAGCAATGTTTAGTTTTATCTGATATTTTAAAACCGAATTCAATGAAATATTTCAACTATATCATGTCACAATAGTTAAATTTTTAATGCATGTCCAGCAGTTTCAAAAAATGCATCATAGGTGGCGCTGTCATTTTTGAAACAAACTATCCAAACACATACTAATTATTCACTTTTTTGAGTATGTAATAATCGAATTAATTTACTTATGAGTAACTTTAAATGTGTTTTTCTTTCTATCCACATTGGTTTTAAAGTTTGGGTCACGTGAGAAGAAAACAAATTAAAATTTTAAAATTCTTTTGACCCCGTAAACAAACCCATTCTAAACCCACTTTTATCTTTACGCCGAAAACAAAGCTTTACAAATCATTGTTAACTAATACATTAACAATGGACGTAAACATGTAGTTGCTAATGATTTTGGTAAACAACTTCAGCATGCGTATACAGAAACGAAATGCGTAGAACCCTCGGAATTTTCATAATTTTTTTTTCTCATTTACAATTTAAATGGCCACTTTGTTGACCAACACGATCCTAGGTGTGGTCCAACATTCCCTTCAGGAGGGCCACGATTTGCTGGATGACATTGAATTTTATGCTCGGATCGTGGTGGGCACTAGCGCTTTAGACGTGCTGTTGGGGGTAGCAGTGAAACCTTCCACGATGGACACCTTGAAAATTCGGACACCTTGAAAATTCGGACACCTTTGTAGTTTGGACTTATGGACATGGTTCAGATATAAGAATTCAATCCCCTAGTGGGAAAAACTGGTCAAATATACATACATGTCTTATCAGAACATGTACTGTATATATACAGAAATCCCTACATATACGTAAACCCATCCTTAAACACCCGATGGACATGGAATCTACCAAACCGTGACCCAAGACTTCACTAAAGAAACAGATCCAAAGTTATATATTGCGCATATGTGGAATTTAAGAATTCTGCAATGATGAAAGACATACCTAATGTTTACTTTGTATAAATGTGATCAAACTTGATTTAGGTTTGTTCATAAAAATTGTCTACATCACTTCTAGACATTTGAAGATTTTTTTAAAAACTATACTACTATGTATATTGTGCCACCTATCGTTTTAAAATGAAATCTTACCCTGTATCTTATCCTACAACACTTATTAAACTTGAAACGTCTGATGCACGAATCTCATCAGACTTTCAAACATTTTCAGATGGACACCTTCATTGGCCAGGAGGTCCACTA
>JAQGAE010000675.1:0-31648 GCA_034696685.1 Julus scandinavius | reverse complement strand
TATTATCCTGTCAGAAATCTTTTTACGCTTGCTGTAGCAACGAATATCTAATTCAACCATTGCGGTGCCAAAACGTTTTTGCTTCTGTTAGACAATCGAATTTTAGACTTCATTACGATGATAGTAAGCAGGGTTCTGAACTGTGCATTTGCTTAAATTTTGTTATGAAATATTTTGAGTAATTTTATACTGAACGCAGGTAAAATCATGCAGTTGATACAGTTAACAGATTTGCTCATTTAGTTACACAATGGGCATGAACGTAATTTCGAATGTGGTTTCTATCAGTAATTGCATGCAGAATTTGTCATGGGGCCAATTCACGCATAATGGTATTGTTTTCAGAATGGATAATCCTAATGTGAATTATGGTTTTCAATTGTTAACAGACACTGTAGAAAATTATCAAGGCAGCACAAAGTCAGTCCATAAATTTCCTGATTTACGTAAAGGTCAACGCTATTCTGTTGTAGTAGTAACATTGGAATAAATTACAAATTTGTTCCTTGATCCAATCGATTGTTTATGAATTTATGAGTTTATTACACATCTGATTGATTCAATTTGTGTATACATTAACTAGCTGAAGCCAGGGAATTTGAATCTTTGTCATTGAGCTACCAAAATAAACTCGCGTGACTTTAAGTTTTGCTTTTCATAGTAGGTCACATTGTCATTGAATAAGTCACAACAACAAAATCGCAGGTATTTGTTTACCTACCCTTTAAAACAATGCACTGCGGGAAGGTATACCCATGTTTGTTGTTTGGCCCACAATTAACGAAAGTTCAGTAGTTTTTGGTCGTTATGGTGCTAAGCATAACGTACGAAATAATAAAAACAGATCACGTACATCTGCGAATACAATGAACATGTATGGTTACCGGCAATGCAATATGACGAATGAAACATAAATCGCGTGGGAAAAAAAATAATAAGCAAAAAAAAGCAAAACCGAAATCTTCTAAGCCGAAAATCGTTTGTCGGCTCGTGCAATTAACAGACCTAAGTGAAGTATTTGCTCTTTGTTAAAAAGAGTTCATATGATGTATCGAAAGACCTACAATCTAACCTCAATATATATCGAATTGAATGCAACTGACATCAATCGTGGTAGGAATAATTATTAGGCAACATCCAAATGATGGATTTAGGAACAAAGTCTTGAAACATGTTCTTGTTTTGTCTAATGATGGCTTTAATTAAAGCCCATTTTTATAAAATGGGATGAATATGGTGGTTGGTGAAGTAAACTATAACAATGTCTTTTCAATTTATAACAATGTCTCTCATTTTATAAAGGTGTACCCAGAGTTATCTCAAATTTTATTGTGACCAAGATTTTATGAAAAATGGGGATGGTATCTCAAGCAGGTTGATCTCAAGTGTGAATTATATTTCTATATTCAAATTACTAATGACAACTGACAATTTAACGTGGACAACATGAATCAATACCAATGTTACTGTTGGCTTACTGCCTTAAACCATCAGTTTTTTAACCTGCATTTCAAGCCTGTTTTCAACTTGCTTGTCCTGTGGAACCTGTGTTACCACCAATTGGATTTAGTTTGATTGCTTTATGGTTTTCACCTTTTTTACGTTTTTTGTTGTTGTGTTTATTCGAATAATTGACCATAACCGAAAAATCGTTTCACTTGACCCAAAGACCTGCATGTGTTGACCATTACATTTACTGCTTTGAGCACCGCACACAAATACATGACCACGGCTTTGAGGTGGTCAGGATACTTAAGTTATACTGCATTCAGATACTGAAATGAATTAGTCATGTCCTTACTTATTCGCCATGCTTTGCATTACCAATTTCCATACATTACCAATGTCACGTATATTGCAATCGATATCATTTACATTTTGTTTTTAGTATTTGTACAAAATATGAATGATGATCACTTTTTTATTCAGTGTCTTAGAATCCAGTATATGTAACCTATGATGTTTTGACCTTACAGTTGAACTCATGTCTTCCTTTATTCACGTTTTGTGTTTATTTATTCAATTTGCCATAAAAATTACCTTTTCTGTTAGTCTGACTTTCTTTTATAATGTAGACACGCCTCGTGCAGCAGGTGGTAATCATGGTTCTACGTATATTTTTCACTATCTTTTTGACAAATTCATCTTCGTTTCATATTTCCGTATAAATCTTATCCGTGGAGTGGTTTCGGAAATATAGGATTACCTGGGATTTATTTTGTACCTCATTTAAATACGTTTTCGTCTGATAAGGGAAGAATATAGAGGAGTGTTGAGGCCATTTTAGTTTAAAAGTCATGGCACTTCGTGACCGTGGTCCATCTAGGGCACACATATAAGAGGATCATGTGGTATTTTGTATCCTAATATTATCATAAATTATATTGCAGTTGCTGGAAGGATATGCAGTAACCAAAATAATTCGTCTTTTTCTATGGCCATAATTTATAGGCCTGCCATCAGATACGTTTCCATGTAAATGCAGGGTGTCATAGTTCATATTTCTGTTTCACCTATAAACATTTTTGCGATTATCCGAAGATTTATGACACATTATTCAGACAGTTGAAATGTGGTATGTTGAGTAAGGGCAAGACCTAAAACCACTTTATCAATTGGCAGTTGCTTTGAATCAACTATGTCTCGCCATAATTTCAACTAGCCATTGAAGATTAACTTTGCTAGTTTTTTAGCCTTTGCATTAATTACTTTTCGTGAATTTCTTCTGGTTACCTGTTCAAAACTTCCATTGCAGAATATTGTCCACGACCAAAACCAACAAACTTCACCTTTATACACCACCATATGTTGTTTTAATAGCTTTTAACGTTGTTCAAATTACCCATTGGTGAAGTATACTCACCTGCCCAATTGTCCAAACCTCTCTTGTATACCTTCATACAATACCATTTGATGGGCATTTAAACATGTTTCAAGGTACATTAACCTGATTCGAATAAAGTCCCTACAGGGATATTGCACGAGGTCGAAGTTAAAATTCCTCTCAAGGTTGTTTTCCTATCAAAGATGTCTTATCGTAGTCTGGATTTTTATAGGAAGTAGGTGGATCCACGTTTTAAACAAAAACACATTAAACTGAAGTTTTTTGTGGTATTTTTTTCTCCTCTGAAATTTCACAGTTTTGTGTCCACACCCTAAAACGATCAGGTACATGGCTCCAGCAGAGATTCAGACATGTTATAGACAACTTCATCCAATTGCATCTGACAGGTATCGACCCCTCTACAATAAAGTTTGAACGTTTTCTCCAGTTATGGCAGGATGTATTTTTCAAGAATCAATTTATCACCCCCATAATTAACCCATGAGCAAATAAGACGTGGGGCTTCAAAATTCAAGCAAAACCTGTCCGATTTATGTTGTTTTCAAGTTCAAACATTTGTTTTGGCCTGAATTCTATCAATTTTTTTCTTCTTCCAGTTGATGGCCAATCGAGCGGATAATTAAAACTTTGTGAACCTATAATCTGTTATTTTTGATGATTTTCAACTCTTGATAGTTCCGAACCCTCCCACCATTTGACCAACCAATTTTTGGTTTTTCAGTAAATTACGACAGAACACAAGGCTATTAATGCCGCCTTCAATTTATCGAAAGAATTCTAGGTCACCGATCAAGCAAATCCCAGGTCAGGTTTAAAATAAGGTCTACTTCCCAATATATTTATCAATAAATTAGGCTAAAGCCAATATTTGTCTACCTCTGGCTGTTTTACAAATTTGATAATTTATATTTACTTGCTATCGTTAACATTATATCGTAGGCTGACACTATACCAAATGAGATTTGCGTGGGCATTACATATTTAATGATCACATCCGCCATGAATTCATTTTTTAGTTTAAGGTAATACCTTGTCATAATTAAACTACAACGTATAAATGGAAATTAAGTATCCTCCTACTCATCATTGTAAAAAATAAAGAACATGCTAATCATAATATTTTATAAGTATTATGGGTTCGCAAATGATTGTTATGAGCAAGAAAATATCTCAATATATAATATGATAAAAGACCGGTTTCTAACAAGTAATTAACTTTTATGATGATTTTGTAATAATTTAGTTTACCTGCACTTATTTTGCTAATTGCTTGTTTCATGCACAGGTGAGACAATTGGTTCAACTTGCAAAACATTAAAAAAATCTTAGGAAAAATAATAATAATTTGTGCTAAATTCGCATAAAAATATCCCTATTAATTTAATCTCGTAAAATTGGCGAAATATAGGAATGGTGCGTCTCAATGCATTAGCAGATAGGGAAAGTGCAATTACACGCTGACGTCACTTTCAAACGACTGTTTGATACATATCTCAATTTGGAAAAAGCTTATCGAAAATCGCTGAACTTACCAAGCGTATAATTAACCGAAAACCGAGAAAAGATGGCCCGATAGCCGAGATTCTTCTGCCATTATTCCAACTGCATTGGCGGCTTATGGGATCAGGCTCAACCACTTTTAGTTGAAATGCTAATTTGAACCACTCAATCACTAGCTTAGCCTTAATTATGAACAGAGCAACGGACGGTTTGGTTGTCGGCATTTTTGCTTTTTGCCTATATACAGTGCAGAAATAGTCGTGATGTAACACCACGAAAGTAAGCAATGTGTTTGTGTATTAGCAAAATCTTGCTTTTTTGGTTGCACACTGGGGCGGTCTGTGTACCTGAACTTGTTTTAACTAACATAACGAACTGCTGAGAGACAACTTTTAAAATTACGATTAATTGGCCGCAGTCAGACACTAACCGTTGGGATAACAATACATTGGGGAATGATCATTTGCATAATTATTTAATTATTGCTTAGTAGTGCATTATGCTGAACGATCACAGAGTTCAAATTTTGCAAGTGTTTCGAGATAACGTGCCCATGGATTTTCAGAAACATGCAGTCTTTGGTTAGGCCGTTCATGTTTTCAATTCACTGATGGAATTCATAAATGAACAACGGTATATAAAGCTATTTATGGGCAGATAAAAATAGGTTATAGCCAGCTTGCCAATCTGTTATTTAACGGAAATGGTGCAAGATAGTTCGAATGTCATTGAACTTGTAGGATGATGGATATATTTTACGGTAAAAGACTAAACTATACATGGTGCATATGCACTTGGGAATTATGCAGCCATGAAATAATTTGCAAAATTTTATGTTGACTTTTATTGCCGCTGACATAAATTTGCATTCAGTTTCTTTAATAATAAAAAAGCGAATGCATAACAAGGGTTTATGAACCCTCATCTGAAAGTGCTAAAATTGCTTAATGGATTTTGTGCAAAAACCCCTTAAATTTCATTTCAAATCGATACATGATACGTGTTGAAACATAGTTCTGCTGCTTAGGAATAGTTGTTTTTGATGTCGTTTTTAGTTTAATAGGCCCAGTTTCGATGGAATTTGAACACCAGAACCATGTTATATTTATTGCTACAGCTATGCACATGCATCATGCTTCGTTAAGTTTAATCGACCAGTGATATTGAAGAGATATAGTTTTTACCAGGGAGAATAGTGGATATCATAAGATAAAATTGGCTCTAAACTCATTGAAGCACATGTTGCAACTTCCATCGAATAGTTTTACGAGTATGATAGGTTGCATTTGTGAACGCCTTTTATGTGTTGATACACACTTTTGTTGTTAATAGTCTTTAGTGTTATAGTTGTCCTGATGAATAAACTAATCACAATCCAGTACTCGCGTTATTGGAACAAATGCTCAAATACAGCTAGCTTGGATACAAAATAGAAATCCATTCACAGAATCTTGGTTAAAGACGTACATGTAAATCTTTTAGCAAAGTGGTTTATATTTGCATTACGGAATATCAATGTCTTGTTCCTATAACCTCTTATTTGTTTATAATTGTTCTTATTAAAATGTTCTCATGCATTATGTTGTCGTACATTATCATTTTGCTTATTTCGTGAAGTTTTTTCCAATAAGTTTGCAGCGCAACCTTATTTTTAACGTTCGCCTGCTTTTCCATTAATGTCGTGTGGCGCTGCATTCAACTGAGCATTTCCTCTTTTTTTCCTCAATTTCTTTTTCTTTTCTCATCAAACTCGTATTTATTTGAATGGAATAATGAATAGGCAATTGTCTTTTTTGTGCTCATATCGGTGGTGCTTCCAGCGCAAAGTATCACCCGAGCATTTAGCTCGTTTGATTTCGTGCTGGTTTTCTTAATTCAAAATGCATTTAATTGCGAATGAAGCATCTCGATGACTGACTTCCGGTTCTTTTGTTTCAATCTCAGCAGATGGTCATCTCCGGAGGAATTAATCATTTGGTGGAAGAGATCCTGGGGGAGTTATACCAACCCTTTGACGGAGTGCGAAGCATTCTGGTGCGCCAGGCGAGGGACATTCTTGTGTGCAACTATTTGGGAAATTTGGAGAAATTTCGGGAGGAATTCCTGCAACCTGCTGCACACCTGTTGAGAAATTTCAAAGCCAAGGAAAGGGTGAGTAAATGAAAATAAATTTAATTTTCTCATGCTTATGGAATTACTGTGTTTGGAACAATGACTCTACACCATGACATCTTCCATCAAGTACTACATTAATTGGTCAGTTGCATTTAAACTAATTAGGTACAGGCTTGGTGTATTTTATGTGGGTCACAATGGGTTTTTTTCCATTATAGTATGGGGATTTAAAAAATATCTGAATTTTAATTTTTAAGACTCTTATACTTTCTTGTAGCTTACACTTTTTTTGTATCCACAATCTTTGACCTTAGCAACATTCTCCCTTCTTTTCAAGCAACTCAACATTTCCTACATACGCTGCTTGACTTGCTTCCGTACCTTGTTAGCACCAACTGACAAAGGTGAGACTAATCTTCGAATTAAATTGAAAAATCTGTGGAAAATTAGGACAGAATGATGGAAAAATGTCCATCATTTTGTGTCGCCTTTTATGCATGCATGCTATTTTAATACTTAGGAAGTCTTAATGCACTTAAAAGTTGAATGTTCCCTTTTAAGGAAGAAATATATAAACGAATCACCACATGTTTAATAAAATACAAAATTTGTAGAAAAAACTTGATTGTGCAACCTCATATTGGTTGTAACTCGCATCATGTATAACAGGATATTTTGTGGATTCTGAATTTTTAGTTAAAGAATGCAAAATTTACAGAACTTACATGGATGCATTAAATTTCCATGAAGTTGAAGTAAGTGACACAACAATATTGCCAAGTTAGACATTTGCTTACACTGTCTTTGAACTGGTCTGACCACCAGTTTTACAACTATTCGTTTTTTTGTGACAATTTGCCCATTTTAACGAGTAAACGCTTTTTTTCTTCATTAGATTGAAGGTAATTGCCATCACTCTTTCCCCACAATTTATAAATGGTACGGACATCTTAATATGTTTGGCGACTTTTATGGTCAAGGCACCAATTAGGGAGAAATTTGTAATGAATGGTGTTTATTCTGCATTGACCAGGGGTCACTTATGTAGATAGGGGGACTAAATTACGCGAGAACATAAATTCCGTCCAACAACACAAACAGCTTTAATGGAGTTCACTGGTTGTCAGCAGAATGTTAATAGATGTACAGCTTGTGACGTTCAGGAATTTGCTTAAAAAACCAGGAAGAAACTGGACAACTTTAACGTGATTCCACATTGACAGAATTGGTCTTTCCACAGCATGTGTCCTTTGGGACCGTACCTCTGTTAGCTCTAGCCTGTGGCGAGATATGTCAAACTACATTTGTTGTGGGGGAAAAATCGATGGAAAATACTGGTAGGTACACCCACGTGGTGTAGTGTTCAGAATCATATACTTCATGACAGATGCTTGATTCATTTATCCACATATGGTATCCTTTTTTCCATGAAAGTTAGATTGGAAATGTGATGGCTCCTCTACATATTCTTAGTTGTTTTAAATAAAATAAACCTGAAAATATAAAAATAAGAGACATATTCAAACCGGTATCCTTCGTCAACTTCCTCACAAACTTCCTGGACAAAGATCCAATGCAATTTCCATTGACTGTCGCTAAATGTCTTCCATACAATTTTCCTCGCCGCCATCTTTATTTTCTCTGAACGCATGAATGGAAATTCCAGCAACCCCCACGAAGTTTTAATTTTGTTTTATTTTTGCCGAACGTTCTCCCAGTACCACCAATTTCCATTGTTTTTGTGCTTGGTCCGAGTCTTCCTAGCCCAAGGTGGAGCGCCATTGAAGATTTTCCCATCACGACTGCCTGCTCTAGCATTATGTTCCTTTTCGGAAACATCAGATTAACACCTCGATGGGTAGCCCGCTGACATCGTCAATGTTAGCCGTAACATCGTACTGCACGACTACCACTTTGTGCTGCCATCCATTTTTTACCATCTCCAAAATCCTCATTATCTGGAAATGCGTATGCATTTTCACGCTCTACTTTAAGCATAAAAGACACAAGTGAAGCGATGAAGCCGAGGGTCACACCGACATCTTTTTGTTAATTCTTGTTGTCGATGTTTGTTTTTGTTTGCCAAGAAGCTCTGCACCGATGTCAACCACTGCTCGGAGAATGCAGTTGAGAAGTGCAACTTCACAACTTTGGCAGTGACACAAAAATAGACTGTCTCAAAGGCTTGTGTGTCTGTTTTGTTTTTGGGATCTTCTGTCAAAGAGCTTTCTGAATGAAAACAACGCGTTTTTTGTTATTGTCCAAAAATGCTACAGAACATCCAAAACACGAAGGTTTCATTGAAGGAGTGCAAGCATGGCCAAGCTGATACAGGCGAAAGTGTGGACAAGGGTTGTGACCATGCATGGATGTTGAATTGACATCCAGAAATCTGGTTCGACAATCAGGAGATGCTTAAACATTGATAATTGTCGTAAAAATATATTTCTGGTCAAGCCAACGAATATGTAAGCAATAGAACTAGTATTGAAATGATAATTTCCAATGAAAATCAAATTTTTATTTATTGTCCATTTTTTATATATGGTCCATTGAATTTCTGGTTATAAACTGAAGCTATAAACTGCTAGCAAACGGATTGCAGTATACATTCATTAACTTTTCACGAGCCCACATTTGTTATTAATGCTGCAAAGAAAAGCTTCGTAATTGTTTTTGTTTCTATAGTAAACAATCTTCTTCATTTTTCAATTGGCTGGATAAACAATGACTATGTTAAAAAATTCTATACAGCTTGTGTAATTAATATATCTTTATTTATACGACATTTCGGATGTTTCTTCAGGTAGCACGTGGTTGTGAAAAAGTCCTGAAGAAGGACTTAGGATGTTATACAATTTTACACTGCCTAATTACGTAACATAAGAGTGAATAATAGTATCATACATCATGAACCACAAACTTTTTCCAAAAACAAGTCTTTCTTCAAATTTGACAAGGCTTTCATAATGCCGAACCACGATAAATTGTCAATTTTCTACATAAGGTGCTGTTTCGAGGAAATTTTGGTAATATTTTAATCCTGAAATAACATGCAGCAACCGACACATCCCATGGCCTGCAAATATGGTTTTTATATCAACCAGGAAATCCTGATTTCTTATTTGCTTTCAAATAAAGTTGAGCCCGCTGAGATGCTTCACCAAATAACGTCCCCATGAAGGATTTTCAAAGATTTATCGCCAGTTTCTCAACCAACCAAGAATGTATGACGTCCCCGCCCTAATTCACTTTGCTTTTTATTCCCTTATTAAGGTGTTCCTCGCGAAATTTAAGCCTTTGTGCATCTCAATAGGCGTAAACACACATGATTTCTTTGAAAATTTGAACAGCAGTAGGCCAACTACGCTGTAATGGCAATCATTTTCTTTTATCATTTGAAAGAGGAAAAAAGTCGAAGTTAATTCTTCTAAGCAATAAATAAATACAACTAGTGGAAAAGACAAGATTAAAAATAACGATGAACTTAAAAGAATTTTTACGCCTACTACTCTTTGACTCTTTGAACACTTGATATCTCGTTTCAGTTATAACTAAATGAAATACTTGTTGTTTTAGAATTTTTATAAACGTGCTGATATTTAACTACGAGTATATTAAGAATTGAAATACTTTTATGAGCGTTAACTACAGTATTTTACGACTATATTATTAAGTTGGCCACCAACCTGTAATTTTAGCTTTAGTACCTTAAACCGTAAATGACTATCTCTTAGTCTTCGAAAAAGCTGGTATGATTTTGAGCTAAAAGTTTAGATTTTTTATACCTAGTTGAAACCAATATACCACAAAAATGAACTTGATCTTGGTAAGTTTTTTCTTCCAAATATAAAAAGCCAATTTTCACAATTTTTCTACAACGCTCATTTCGGGTGTTATTTCGTGAGGTTAATTGTTGGGCAATAAAGGTGCATCTAATGTTAGTTATTACACACCACGTAGCTAACCACTTTGTATTACGTCCTATAAAATCGTAATAAAAAGTCTGCGAAAAATTCATTGATTCTGCTTTTATAAGGATTTCATAATGGGCGATGCATCTAGCAATTTTTCACAAAGAGATTCTAATCTGGATATTATATCCTTCGTAATGAATCGTTTTCACTTAGTCATTGCCTTTATGCTTGAACGCCTTAGTGCTTACATTAACTTAGCATCTGAATACCACTTATTTCGTGTGCTTTTCTATCACGTTTCCTGATGTCTTGTTTTCTTAACACAAATCTAGTTTGGACGCCACCTATAGGTCCAATTAACGCTATATTCTGTACACATATTCATGATTTTATACTAGGTTGCTTCTGTAAGTTGAGAAGTTGCTCTAGAAAATATCTTTTAATTGCAACAAATTGGGTTTTCCTGGAATATATTTTTAGGGAGCTAGGATATATAATACATAGCAATCAATAACAGTATAGTCCATATTAGAGTTTGTTCTTGAACACTTTGTTATTCTGTATGCATGTAGTTTTTCTTATTATTTTGGTTTTTCACTTTGTTAAATGGATCTTTGCAACGCAATTTCAAGGCGGGGTACTTGGTGGTGATTTCGTAAATAGGTTGTATTCTACGTCTATTGTATTACAGGTCTATAATTGCAACTATCTTTTATGCAAAGTGTGTTGTTTTTTTGCTTTATTTTCATTCTTTCCGCATCTGGAATCACTCTTTTGGGATTCTTATTTTTTTCCACTTTAATTTGCAATATTCAAGACTATAGTAAACATGAAGGTCTTTTTTTATTATATATATTATTCCATCTCTTCATGGTACCTATAAATCCTTTGGCTCGTGAATGTAGCCCTATGGGCAATATGCTTTGTTTACGAAACGCAAAACAATGAAATTGTCTTGAAAATGAAAGCAGCTTTTTATACCAAAACATTAATACTTTATGACTTTGAATTCAAAGAAATGTCAAGATTCTTTCTTATTTTATTCCAGGAAATGCTCTTGTCTATGTTGTGCTTCCAGTGGCTTAGAACTAAGTACAACACGAACTAAAAAAAAGATGCAAATAAAAATAATACTGTCAAGTTTTCAGAAATGTATTTTTATTATGTCAAAAGGAATTTTAAGAAGCTTTTACTTATTTGCAAAGCTGTTTCTTCATAAGAAAGATAATATTGTGGAGTAAAATACATTTTTTCAATGGTAATGGTTCCAATTATCTTCTCCAATGCAGATAGACAAATTAGGTTCTTACAATAGATATTTTCCAAAGAATATTTCAAGTTATATCTAAATTTAGAAAGCTAAAAGCGATTTTCTGGTAAATATATGGTGTCATTGCAATCTGACACGCTTACAATGGCAAGATCGCAGATTCATCGGTTTTTGAAATATAAATGTAGTGAAAACAATGGATGCAATTTTAGCATTGTCTCCATGAACAAAAAAGCAGGTTTCAGGAAGTGCATTAATCCTTGTTTTCACATCTGATTTTCATGCAAGTTTGTATGAAATCTACATATACAAGCATTCATATGTACATGCGTATTTATGTTAATAATTGCGTGTACATACGGTGATGACTAAGGCAGTGATGACATAATTTACGAGGATTTCTGAAGATTTCAATGCTGATCCATTGTGGTTTGGCATTTGAATAGAATTGGAATAATTACAAATTTGAGAGCAAGCTCTCTGCTGATAACAGCATTTATTTGCATGTAGACAAGATGACCAAGACTAAATTGATTCACGACCTTTTTGCGCATGCTTAGGTGAACATTTATGACATAAGCAGATGCTCTGATTGGTCACAGGGGGAGGTGAAACGAAGACACCAGAAGTGATTACGAATCGAAATAACAAACAACATGATGCTTTTCCATACATTTTTTGCATTTACTTTTAATATAAAGTACATATATCGTAGTTTAATTATGTTCAAAATTTCTATTATGTCCTTATTGACATTGTTCTCTGCTAAAAAAAAACTGCAATGCAATATGCTCTATAGATGTAAAACAAGTTACAATCCAATTATATAGTATAACATTTTGAATTTCTAAATTATTTTGTGCTATTTATTTCAAATAGCTGTACTAGAAGCAGTGCATGTTCTGTAGTGCATAGATATTAACAAGATTTTCTCACAAAAAAAAGCAAGCAAATTTTGCTGTAATTTTTTCTATTGCAAGTTGTTTTAGACGTTATGTTGGAAAGCACTAATAGCAGGTATAAGATCAGTCTGTATAATATATATCTTCATAACTCTGTTGTATTATACATACAAAAGTATAAGTTGATTTTAGATTAGCAAGGGTGTTACTTACGAGGTTTTGTGTAAGCTATCTTGAATAATTTCTTTTCCCCCCATTGCATGCTGTTCGTACATGTACAATTAGTATTTTAACAGTTTAAAATGCGGTTTTTGAAAGAAATTAGAAAGCACAGCATGTGTTTTGATACATTGATGTGTCAAATAATAAATTTATGGCCTGCATATGTGCATGCATTTTATTTATTATATTTTATAACTTTACAGTTTTTCATACCTTAGACACAAAAAATTGATTTCATTTTTTTTCTCTATGTTGATAAATTATGCATCAAAGATGTTTTTACGCCGTACAACTTTGTCGACAGTTTTTAACGCAAGTTAATCTAGGTGTATTTCAACCACGATTTCGTGTAAAAAATAATAGGGGAATTAAAATAAAATGGCAAAGGGATGTTGACTCTTGTTGTTAAGCAGGCCTTGACAGGGCTAGCCCCTAAATGCAAAAATAATAAATTGGCATTACCTCGTTGGATGTTGTTTAATGTTATAAGATGGGTACCTCCTATTCCTTCGTACTAATTACATCCCTATAGCGAACTTTTGCCGAACATTAACAATACCTAATTGCTGCTTCAAACCTATATACGATCAACACAATATGAGTGGACTAGACGTATTTGAAGCCTTAAGGGGAGAATTATTATTGTTATTAACTGATTCAGTTCATATTTCTAGCGGCCTACATTTCGCAATAAAACTGTCTGGTTTTCTATTATTAAGAGGAGCACCATGATGAGATATGGACTGCTCTAGTAATCGCCAATATCAAACTTATTTTAGGACCATCTTTGAACATCTATCAGGAATGTTAAACGGTTACAAGTTTACGTCCCTTGAGCGATTTCGGGAGTTTAAGGTCTACCTTAATTACCAATCATTAATTAGATCATCTTTTTAAAAGCATCAGTGATGAATGCATCATGACGAGGAACTTTGGCCTTATATATCACTGTCTGAATTATGCAGGAATGACCCCCTGTAGAGCATTGACAAGGTTTTATAAGACGTAGTTAGCGGGAATGAATGGTCGCCATTTTGTCTCTGATACTCCACTTAGGTGCATATAACGGGGGTTTAATGAACCTCAGTGTAACCGCTTTTATAAGCTTTTTGCATGTTGTCGTGATTTATTATGGAACAAAGGTCCGACAGAGGGTACCTCTTTTACGTTGCACAGAAGTTAACAGAAGGGATTAGCTGTTGTTGATTTTGGAAATGTTCAAAGTGGCCTTGCAAGCCACCCTGGCACACCCTTTCATGCACCCTGTAGACATTAACAGATTTTCGACTTTGGTGTGCTGCAAATAGTACCATTTTATGTTACGATGATACTAAATTGCATTAATATAATCATTAGGGATCTAAGTGTAGCGGTTGTAATGATGGATACAGGATACAGTATAATCCTGTAATTAAAAAGATCAAAGTGTTCTAAAAGTTAAAAATTAAAATCCTTATGTTGCTTATCAAAAGAGTTAAAGAAACAGTTCATCAGAGTTTTTCAGTTATTCTTGGATTGGTAAATTTCAGCTTGTTTACTTTTATTAAGTATGCGAACTAATACAGTTATAAATGAAACATTCTGTTCTTAATTCTTCAAAAACTAGTAATAAGATTTCATTTTTTATATACTACAATAAAGTAGATGCATTTGATAAATTTCACTAAATTACATACACTTCGAATGTATTCTTAACAGGTTTCTTTTGTCATGTATGAAACAAAAGTTTAAAGATTTTGAAATTCCTCTAACGATCCTGTTGTTTATAATATGCGCAAGTTTCACACTTCATTTTTGCTTTTTTACTAGTTTTGTTCGCACTAGCAGAAGCAAAGCTGATATTTGGATCAATACAAAGTTTTCAAGACAAACTCAACAAATTCTGAGTGTTTGACATATCAGTTTCCTTCCGTTCTTTCAATCTGTGTTAAGGTTTATTGATTTACTATCGTAAATTTTGCAAAAGGGGTTTTTCACAAAAAGCGAATCCGCTTGAAATTGGAAAAAAATTGCTTTCCGAAGTGAGTGTAATGAGTGCAATTTAACTTAAGTTACCTATGCTACATGTACCATGTTCGAGATGCTATAAGGTAGTCAAAACAGTGAACCGGTCTCTTCTCTTTTGTTGATTAAAGCGTTTTTAAACTCGTTTGAGACTGCCTACTCGTGGCATTCGTCAAGTGTTTGTGCTAAGTGCAACAACTACCTGCAACTATGGCATGCTCACCGATTTTATTTTTTGTTTGAAAAACCTGGTTTTTTTGTGTCCGGTTCAGTAATTACAACAAACGCAGGCGGGAGTATGCGTCATTGGCAAGCATTAGCTCAAAACGTGTAGGACTACCACACACACACAAACATACGCTCAATTTCTAGCCCAATTTGGATATATGCAAATCAATGACTTTTATCCCAAAATGTGAAATTGCATTGGGACTCAACTGGGAAATCGGATTTTATACTTTAAAACGTTTGTGGTTGCTTTCATGTTCATTTGCATGGAATCGACGTATGCAATTCTGGAAATAAGGTAGGGCAGTGTAATTTCTTTCGTAAAATTTTGATTTATTTCTTTATAAAATTGAAAAAAAAAATGGTTATAGTAGCAAACTTACTAGTTGTATCAGGTCTTTGTTAACTTTAACAAATTCATAAAGATGTTAAAGTACATTTTAATGAATGATAATCATGCAAAATCTTCAGAAACGAGTTTTTAAATCTTGAAATTTATGATCTTATTGTTAGCTAGTTGCATCTTAACACCTCGAAAAAGTATCTTAAAAGTGTGTTATAATGGGTGTTTTCCTTTAATTTTCAAGGAAATGTTTATAATGTAAAGTAAACATTTTGAATTGGTACAAATAGGGCGTTTTTGAACAAATTATAAAGTGTTATACGTTTTTTTTAAAGTTAAAATCTTAAATTGTGAGAGCATATTTTCGAAACGCACAATTATAACATTGCCAAAATTTATTTTGTTAGGTACTTTCAAAAATAATTAGACAACATGTTAAAATATTTTTTACAAAATAATATTGATTCTCACAATGTTTAAGGTATTCATTATGAATAAAATAAAGCCCCACTCTATTCATAATTAATTTCCAGTTTGTTAAGACACGGCAGGTCGTCCAAGTCCAAACTAATTAGCACATTTTAAGCAAAAACATCATTGAATTTTGTCAAATTTTTCAAAATTTATTTCACGCATCACTTAATATAAGAGATAATTCACGGCTAATTCTAATGGTGCTTTTAATTTTAATACTTCTGCTATTTTAATTGTTCATATTAAGTTTATTACAGTGGATTATCTTTTGTATCTTATATGCGTGACTTCCTGGTCATAGTATATTAGAGAATTTCCTCGCATCTGTTAATGTGTTGGTTATTAGATCCGCAAAACTATCGCAGTTTGGCATTCTCTGATATATACACGACACTATATAGAAAACGTTTAATTTTTTTTGTCCTAAATGCTATAACACGTACAGGTACAGTATACACATCTAAATGAGGAAATATAGCCAAAGTAGGCGCGCAGTATAGGCCATTCGCATGCATTGGTGAACAAGAAAAAAAAACACGGGGTTGTGTTTACATTACAATAGAACCCAATACATGTGAAAGCATTAATAATGCATGTAAAACTCACGTTATATATACAATGCTACGATTGGCAGTTTTACAATAAAAGCCATGTACTACGTTATTATCCAAATAAACCCAACAACAGCTAATGTTGTTAGTTCACTGCAAAATAAGGATGTCCAGTTTGAATTGTTCGGGAAATAGCTTGCCAAATTACTGTACATTCAGCTCGCATTATCGGAATTATTGGGTCGTTTTTAATGCTTTAGTTTATTGGATGATTAAATGCATGTTGTTACAGAGCGTGACGATGAATACACATGTTTCGACATTGAGGAAGGGGTTTTCAAGGATTTAGTGCGAAACCTAAACTGTGTTGTGGGATTTTCTGACCAATGCAGCTGTAAAATTTGCATTATTTTTAATATGGTGGCTTCGAAGATATGTTTTGATAGTGAAGCATAGTAGCCAAGCTTTTGACTAAAATTATAGCCAATAGTAGTTTTCAACATTTTTAAAGTTTTTGATCTTGGAGTTTGTATCAGTTACCTACATCCATATAACCGAAAACCAGTAAAATTGGGATAGGTGAGGGATCTTTAAAAGATACTTATTGAAAAAAGTTGTTAGAAACAGAATATTTCAACTCCTTGAGGCTTAGCTTAGAAGCCAAAGTGATAATATTTGTCATTGGTTTATATTTTTTTTATATTATCATTGTTTTTTATTTACGTTTTACAACTTAAGAGGTTATACATTTAGAAAAGTGCAATTACTAACTAGGCCAGTACAAATAGAATGAAAATATATATTATCTGTAAAAGATTTGATGTGAATTTGGCATATTTTTTGTTTGTGTCTCTTCCCTTTGTTGCCGAAAAATAATTATGATTGAAATTTGTGTTTGTGAGGACAACAGCTGTCAGCTGGATAGTTCAATTGTAGCATTATATTTAGATTATTTTCACACCTGCAGTGATATTACACGCTAAACTGACTTTAAAAACTAGCCAATTTAAATCTGAATTTCGTAAATTAATCTTGGAAAACCGCAATGAAAAAGTACGTGTTAGTTTGCGATTTGCATAATAATTTTTAAAAGTCGAAATTCATGTCAGTGGATTTTTTGTGCATTTTTTTTTGGAGAATTTATTAACACTATGTATGTAATTTTTTTTCTTACTGAAAAAAAAAAATATATATATAGTATATAACCCTTGGACATGGTTTACACAAAATTGCATTACGGAAACATTCTAGAAACATTGTTTTAATTTTCAGGAAGATTACAAGTTTTGTTGCCCATGGCTTTAACCACCATCTTTGCCCAAAGACACGCTGTCAGGCGATTTGTGATGTTTCACATCTGCAGCAATAATTAATTTCTATCTTTTAATTCCATAATTACGATACGTTGTTAATTTTTCTGTTGTAATTATAGAGTACTCGCACGTACAGTGCATTTACCTGAAGTAAAAACAATAATTAATACTTTTAGACCTGTAATTAATGCATTTCGTGCCATTTTGATCACCTCGTTAATTGAGATGTAAAAGTCAAATCGCCACCTCTGAAATTTAACAGGTGGTTTATAATTTCGTGTGATTTATTGCCAGCTTATTCACGGAACTACAGTACCTAGATGAAATAGTGCATGAACTTTCTGAAATGTTAGGCATTTTGTCATAATTATCGTTTCAATCTGGTGCCCTTAAAGATCGCCGTTTACTCAAGACCTAGTAGTTATTTATAACTAATCATGGCTTAGAGCTTATTAATGGGTTTCCACGATCAGCATATTTATATAAATTAATTTTTATGTAAAATAAAGCCACATTTTAGACGTCATGTATGATTGATTTTTATGCGGTTCAAATTTTAAATTAATATTCCATACTTAGTACTCGGTTCGTGTCGATGCATACTGAGATAAACAAAAAAAAATATCATGCATTTATATCGTGATAATCTTTGCGGCATCGAAGGTGTTACAATTATCGAGTTTGTACGATATGTGTCTACTGACCGCCATCTTGTTCCACAATAACTTGCACACCGACCAATTATGTTGCCAAATAATGAAAACAACAAAAAGAGGTGATTGAACCCTTCTTCTGAAATCTTAACGTAATTGCTCGTCGATGCTCGCCAATTACCCTCTTCAGTGTTTTCCCCAAATTATTTTATGGCAAAAATCCTGCTCACGGCTCTTATTTTCGTCTTCTTATCGCATGATTTATCATGGATACTATTGAATTGTTTGGTGATATCATTGCTATTCTTGAGACTCATCCCTCGAGATATGCAAATCGATGGCCCACCCAAGAGGAAATTAATTTGATCCAATCGATTAGGACAAAAAAAAAAGTTTTCCGCCCTTCGCACCAGGGGACGAAGCATCCGATGGGCAAATCGATATCAGATTTGTTATTTGTAATATATACCATCCTCAATCCATTGGATGGAAGCCCTAATCGATCCGCTTGTGGGTGTTTTATACATGTCCCGCTGGGAGTCACATCCAATGCGAAGGCGAGGACCCCTGGTGGGAGACATTATTTAAATTCGATTTATTATTGTCTCTTTGTTGTGCTGCATGGGATAAAAACACAACAATGTTGTTTACCTTTCCAAATGGTAAATTCATCGTCACGTGATGAATTGGGACATGATTTGTTCGTAGGCAGATTTTTCAAGTTGCCTAGTTCGTATGTGTCAAAAGTGAATTTCATGAGGCAAGTATATGTTGCCAAGGAATATAGTAGAAATTCACGATATTTTTACGGAAATTCATCACTGTAATTCTATAGTATTTCAAGGTCTCTATCATCCCCATGATGGTCAATGGCGTTTGTTTCC
Source organism: Julus scandinavius (assembly GCA_034696685.1). Lineage (NCBI taxonomy): Eukaryota > Metazoa > Arthropoda > Diplopoda > Julida > Julidae > Julus > Julus scandinavius. The sequence goes on along the minus strand of JAQGAE010000675.1, from coordinate 12,427 downwards.
TGCATCAATGTTTTTTCTTCTTCCCCCCTCGTCCACATCTATTTTTTAAAATTCGTTGCCAATAGCCATTACCTATAATTTGTTCTATGTTAAAATTAGTGTTTAATCAGACCTTCATCCGCGGTTTTTATTCGATTTTTTTTGTCTTGGTGCAGTCGGTATAACGAATCCCTACAGCGATTCTTAGCCTTATTTTTTATTTTAATTGACTGAAGAGTTTGGTTTTATGTTTTAGCTATGGAATTTAAGTACTTCTTTGTGACCAAGTATGGCGATGAGGGTTATTTGGTACACAGCTTAGGCCTAATATCAGTTCATTTTATTACACGTTTAGCCCCATTTTTAAATCCAATAACAAACTGAAAGTATAAGTTATTGATATTAAGAAAATCAGTGACAGGAAAAAGTTCATTTTGATTTAATCTAAGATTAAATCAGGTTGCATTTAACAGGAGTAACTGAGAGTGGTATATATAACTTCCTATAATTGTCCATTACATTAACCGAAGTTTGGTACGACCGGTTAATAATAATTACATTTTATCATTTATGATTTCTATTAGTACTTTCGCCAACCGTTTTTAATTTAGTACGAATTGCTCATGTTAATTTCCTGATTGACAGCGTTCTTTGTAACCACATTCCGAAAAATTTTAATTGGTAAAATCGAGATCAATTCACGCTATCAAAAATAACAAGGTAGGCCTATATACATATTACATATACACTTTAAATTAGACGTAATGGATGTCTACAAAAATACCTCTCCATGCTATACCTAATATATTATAATAAAAAATCAAAATCAAAACGTGTTTTTTAGGCTTAACTCTTTCAAATTGCTGATACATGTAAATTACTGAAATTGCATAGTAAATGATTGTGCACAATTTATGCCATATAGTTATTGCACGACCCAAATTATAAAATTATTTAACAAGTATCCGATAACAAATCCTATATATACCAAATCATAGGCAATGGGAAAAAATGGAAACAATTTACTCAAATTTCAATTTTTTTTACAGATGTGGTGCCTGAAATTTTGGAAAAAATTTTCTTTATGTTTTAATAGTACGAAATTGTTACCGAATTCGCTTCGCTCGTTTTTTCATGCAAATTTGACCTGGTGTGTCCAATTTAATGGAAGCCCTTAAAATTCGTTGTGAATTAAAACTAACAACGAGGCTAATACGCCAGTTTTTTTATTTCACGTTTGCTTTGTGTATTTTTATTTCATTGCTTGGCATAGATTTGCGAATAAATATTAAATAGTGTCGCTTTAAAGACATGCAAAGACACAATTCTAAATCTATAATATTGGATATTAATAGATGACTATATTTCAGGTCGAACAATTGCACAAGATTATCTAAACATACTCGCTCATCTACTCGTAGTTTAGTCCTCCATTAGTACTAACCCAAATACCTTGTTTTGGTTGTACTCATTATACTGTACATTGGTGGGACAATGTATTGAGATACAGCGTTATACCTTCTTGTGTCCATTGAAAAATTGTCATCGGATCAGATATGGTACAACCAAAACATGTTTTGACGTACATTTTTCATTATAGTATAGTGCATATGTAAATTCATCATTCACATCTGAGGATGTCGTCTATAGGATTTGACTAGTAAATGGAAGAAGGAAGTGTAGCATATTGATTGTAAATTTACATAGGAGTTTTATCGTTGCTTTATTCAATTATAGTCGTACATTATTTTCCTGCCAGGTCAAGTTATTTGCAGGTCAAGTTTAACTTTGGTAAGATAAAAAGTCCTTTGTGTACGTCGGTACGTGTTTTTTTGAGTGGACACTAAATTATAAACGGACTAGTTTGCATTGAACCAAATGCATAATTAGTTAATTTACATTCAATATAAATTGCTCATTTTTCTCCTTATTATACATTCAATAGAATCCCGACTTTTGATGTATCTTACGTCGAAATGCACTATAGAAACAACTTTTATTTCCGCCATTCTTTTAAGTTTTGCTTCCATCTACTCCATAAACCAAAAACTCATGACATCGGCACTAATAGGGCTAATCAGTAAAAATAGGGTAAAAAAAGGTCTGCAAGTTTACTATACCTGTATGCTATGTGGATCTATTGACCTAAATTGTTTGCTCATCTCAATTAATGGAGGAAAAAGCATTGTTTAACTTACTAAAATAAAATGAGTGTGCATTTTGTGTCGGAAAAAACGATTAGCGTGTATAAATTGAATGTTAATGGGAAGACCATATTGAATAAAAATAGGTAAATTAATTGTATCCTGAAGATTATAATCACCTCTCTTAAAAATCAAATTTTTGCAAAGTGGCAACGAAAAATTCTATAAACTTCAATTACCTAAATTTCGAGGATGACGAGAATTTTGTAGGCAAACTTTGAAATTACTTAACCTCGTCCGACACATCGTTAAACAAAAAGATGATCACAATGTGAATCCCCATTGAACATATCTATTGTCTCTACAGTAACAATGGAAATTTTCTTTTAAACCAGTTATAATCGCTAGTTATTTATCGTAGTCGTCAATGATATTGCCAAATTCCTACTGTAACATTTGAAGTGATGAGGATATTTTTGTACAAGTTCTAAAACTGAATGAAAATTCGAGTCCGTTGAACTTAACTAGTAGTTCGAGAAGGAGCTTTGCTGAAAAATGAAATTATTTACCGGATAAATTAGATTGTACCCTAATAAATTGACTAGGAATGTTTACCTGGTGACCTAATGTTACCAGCCTTTAGCTCTTTTGATGACCAATCAAACACCTGATGCACAGACGGATTGACCTACCCCTGGCTATGTATCATGTAAATGGAGTTTAGGGTACACGTTTCTCCTAGGGGCTGAACAATTAGTATAGAGTAGCAATTTAAGAAAAAAAAACCAGCATTTTAAAACTTGTGTGCCAATTAATATAAACAGAAGCCTCTAGTCCGTTGATATCGCGCATGTAAATTGTACGTATTATCACCTATTATTAACACTTGCAGCTGCAGATTTGCCCTCAAATTCCCAGTTTGTATGACAGATTACCTTAAGCTGAATTGTTAAATGCATTTTGTTTTTTATTTCAGAAAATAAGTCATTATAACAATTGCTAAAATCTTTTCGGGCAATTTCGCTCACCTTGATCTTGAAAAAAGTTAAGTGAATGAAGGAAAAAAAAAATAAGCACAGATATAAGGAAGATTTTTGGTTATAAATATTGCGTTTAAGACCTCCAACGATTTGTGACAAATGTACTGAAATTATCAGTCTTAATACTGCCATTTATGGCATCAATTGCTATCAATTACATCAGCTCGTTATTTTTTTATTTCGACTCGTTTGAACTGGCCTGCCAGTTTGAAATAAGTACATATAATAAAACCAGTTAAAAGTGATTATTTTATTTTTTAATACTTAAGATATTTTTCCAATATTACATTGAGATAGTACGTGTTAGGTTTGATATGCAACTTACCTGGAACATCTCATTACAGACAATGTTTTTTATGGGTTTACATTTAAATATTCATAAGATGATAATTATGATAAATTTTGAATTTTTAAAGCTTATCATTACATTTTTATGAACCTTTTGATGTTTTAATGAACTACTAGTACTGTGTGTGTGTTTACATACTCGTATCATGTAATATTTGCTGCTTGAGCGTTTTGAATACATCTTGTTTTGTGGTTTTGGTTATAAGAATGGCTTTCGGTTGTACATGGTCTGCATAGATTTTAGTAGATCAATTAAAGTTGATTAATTGACAATAATTTCTCGGAGGCCAGGCCCCATTTCCACGCTTATCATTACTGTGATAGGTTGCTTCCTATTAAGTTATTTTACTAGTAAATTGCACATTGTAAAATCATCCAGATCAACATCGTAAATATGCAAAAAAAAATAATCGCCGTATGAAGCTAAATACTTCAAATAGTTTGCGGGAATATTGTCAGTTTTATAGATCTTTGGTATTCAACCATACATAGACCATAACGAAACATTTTCTCTCGTATTAATCGATGTGAACGATATAAGGATGTGGAAAATATATAATTGGATTCCATTGAAAATTCTCTACAACACCAACTTTTTTTTGCTCGAGTGATTGAGTGCTATTGGAGTTTAAAACAATTGACAGGGCGATGATTTTTTGGTCTTACTGAACTATTTCTTACGCGCCATTGCACCACTTAATCCCTGTTTAAAACTAATTGGCGGTTAAAATAGGTCAATGAGATCTTGTTGCACTATTGCGAATACCTAACCACGCACAGGAGGAATTTTCTTTTTTTTTATAAAGATTTATTAGGTCTCATGTCATAACAAATAAGGGAATCAATTTCTGAAGAAAAAATTAAAAAATTAAAAAAATGAACGTCTGACATTCAACTAGATTTGCAATAGCAACCAAGTAAAATCTTTCCCCCGATATTTTTGTTTCATACTAGTAGAAACTAAGCAAAGTATTGTTTTTAAAACAAATCATGCATAAAATTAAATGCAGGTTTCTGTGTAGACACATTATTTGCATTTCTAGATTAAATTACTGGTTTAGTATTCAGATCACCATCCCCTGACATCTCGTCTGCTAGTTTGCTAATTAATTTACCATACTTTAGCAACAATAGTGTGATGCCTTGACGCCAAAGGCTGTATCCGTTAATTAATAATGCGTCATTAAATCAATGTTCTTTAATTAGACAAAGGAAAAAAAACCGATGAGGTTGGGAGGGATCCAGTAAATTTGTTTTGATGTATTTAGGGCGATGCCTCTTTGAGTCTTGCCTAATTAGCATAAGCATGTTGGGTATTGTTTTATGTAATTAATTTAGGAGAGAAACATAGTCTTGATATGTATCGCATCTGCCGGAGTCGATGAATCTTGACTTGGTTGCTCCAAATGAGGGATTTCTGAAAATTTAGGTATACTAGTTTCCAAGTTTCAGAATAATAAAAAACTATGATGGGAACAAGAGAGTAGCTAATGTTCAGAATGTTTCACATTGGTTCGTTCGTTCGCTTTTTAAATGTTAAACGTGTGGATTCCGAAAATGTTTCCGTGTTGTTTTGGTGTTGTCGAAAGTTCACTGAATGGATTTAATGGCGCGGCATGGTACACATGTAGTGCATTGGCATGAGTGTGTTGCATCGAAAATTAAACCATGTAAGTGCAGGTCAACCACAATAGTTCGTGACTGATCAGTAAACTTGTTGTTGAGCATAATGTAATCATCAAAGTAAAGTAAGGAACACATCACGATTCATCCATCTATCCATCCATCCATCGGATAATCAATTAGCTAACATCCGTTTTACAAACTATTTGAATATTCAAACGTTTGATGACTGCATGTCTGTGCATAGCAATTCGAACCCAAATTTCTACGAGTCACATTTCCATCATTGATTTTCTTCTACAACATAAGTGGAACACAAATGGAATAATGCTACAGGAAACTGAATTTTGATATAATAACTAGCGTCGTTTGGTAAGCTGCTGGGTGCACATGTTTAAATCATGTTATGTTTCAACAAAATTTTCATGTATGAAACAAACATGGTTTATGTTTTCTATTTTGCATTGCTCATGAATTGTGCACGATCTGATGAAATGTTGGTTTAAGGGAATGTAAGCTATTCTGCAACTTAGACGGATATTTTGCGTGTGTTTTTAAATACTTAAATGGTGTGATGAACCATCATTAATAACCTGGTAGAACAGTAACCAAGAGCCAGCCTTTGGGCGGCCATGTTGTTATGGGACACCCCATTGTGCATTTTATACAGGATTAATTGCAAACACCTTGTTTATAATTCTAGTTGTCAGGTGGACCACCAAAGATGGCGGCTTGTTTTTAATCTTACGATTTTATCACTCAGATATACATTATGTATGCTAAATATGGTTACTCACTGGAAAACGTGCTGGGCGGCCATTTTGTTTCAAACTCACATCCCTAATATAATGAGATAGGTTGGACTTTATGCAAAAAAACAGGAGTACATAAACCCAGTTTGCGTCTATTGAAATTATGCAAAATCATGAAGGATTTTGAGCTCCTGTCTTTGCTTTGTTTAGCTTCTTTCTTTGTTTATTAAGCAAAACGCTTTAACGTTGTTTTCGTCTTGTTTTTTTATACGATGTTTATACAAAGCGGCATTTTTTTCTTCTTCTTTTTATCTGTTTACTTCCCGCCCTTCGCCCCCTCTGGTGACATCTTTCAAAAATAAACATTTTAGACGAGTAGGCCTGCTAGGCGAGGGTTTAATGAACTATCTGAATTTATAAGAAATTCGACGAAATGCGTTGATTTTACCCCTCACTTTTTTTTCCTATTAACATTTGTGTCAGGTTCATGGTGCAAGTTCAATTACTGAATGTAATACAACAATCCCCAATTGACCTCCTGGCCTTATATGGCTAGAGTGGCCAATAAGCATGCATTAGAATTCAGAGGGCGATTTGTTTATTATAAATCTCTACAGTTTGCCTGTTGACTACCACCAATGGCGCTGCCAGTTGTCTAAAACAATATTTATTTTCGATGAATTTCACCTAAATATAAGCTTGGAATTTCGGAGTGTTCATAATGGCTGCGAAAATTGTTCATGGAAATCCCTGTGGTGTCATATGATCGCTATGGAATTTATATTTTCGTGTAAATTAATGTTACGAACATGATTAAATCACAAGTTAATGTTCAACGATAGAAAATGCTGTTAATTAGCTAGCCATCAGATTGTATATGGCACTCAATGCAAGTTTCCAATCATTCTATCCAAAACATATTGTCAACACTGACTGGTTTATTTTCTGTTTAATAAATATTCGAATTTGGATGATGGGTCATTATATAATATTGTAGGCAAGTTTTATAATGCATATGGTATTAGTTAATGATATATTCAATGATTCCATACATATATATATATATATATTACAAAAATAATTAATATTTGTAGTTTAAAGTTTTAAGCATTGCGTAAAGATAACTGTCATCGTGTACAGTTTTACGCTTATTTTGCTTAATTTAACCATTTATTAATTTTTACTGACCCCTTGATGCAGGCAAACAATGCATATACCTGCGTTATGCGGGGAAGCTATTGAATTTAATTACGTTATATGCATATTATAGACATTAAACTTGAATTTAGAGTTATTTTTATTGCTTTTCTTGCATTTTATATTCTATTCATAATTGTTAAAATTATGAAGCGTAGCTAACTATGGTGATATATCTGTTTTCAGATCTGCATTCAAGAATTTCGCCGAAAGAAATGGATTAAGGTAAGACCTCATCTGGAGATTTCATATTCTATTTTTACATTTTATATTGATTATTACAGTTTAGGTTTTTTATTATTACATGCATAGCGATCTTTTATCTGTTGTTGCTTGTTATGCTCATATTATGATATATTTGAATTTCTGCAAATTTCTTGTAATGTTAGCTTAATATGAAGATATTATCATCATAGCTACATTGCTATTAATTTAATTGATTTTACAGAATCATGGTAGAAATAATTCATTATTGGATATTTATATTTTAAACTCCTTATTTATACAGTATAGAGTAACGCTAATTTAAATATGTTTTTAACCGTTACATAGCTTGTTTCTGGGTGTATATGTTGCTTTTCTAGTTTTTAAATATGTTCACATGCCCATCAAAATAGGTGTCAACAGCCTTTGCTAGCTAGCCAGCGCCTTTTTAGTATACGATATTTTACTTAATTAAAATGCCAAAAAATTAAAATAAAATCCTTTCGGACCTCCAGGGTATTATCTCATGCGATTATAATTTTGTTATGTCGTATTTCCCATAGGCATTTCAAGTGTAAATTTATTATTAATTAGCGGGGTTTCCGAATTTTGTGGTGAATGCTGTAAAATTCGCTTGCGACAAATACCGCAAGGCGTCCCCATATAGGGTAAGGTTTTCGGTTTTATTGTTCTAGTAGAAGCCAATGACCCGGATTTTAATATCGCCGTAATTAAAGTTATTTTCGGCGCTTTCTGGCGTCTTTTCAATGTCCAGAAGCGATATAAAATTATAATGCGTTTTGTTGATAAACATTATTACCCAATTTAAAAAAAAAACTAATTATCACTTCCACTGCTTGCTATTAATCAGGTGAAAAAGGGAAATTTGTATTCTGATAGCTCACAAAGAGGATGGAGTTAAAAGACATCATAAAAGTATTTTTTATTAGTTCAGATCACTTTTTTATTACATTGTACGACTCGTTTGGAATGCTTTATATCGACATTATAAGTTGAGGCGTTGGAAATGAGTTTTTACTTTGAACTTAATTAGCTCTACTAAAACTGGGTTTTGTATTATGGCGGTGGTTAAGTACCAGCTTATTATAATATCAAGTCGGAGATTATTTTATTCCCAATAAAAATCTGAATTTGACATGAATGTATATATCGTGCTAAACTCTGTTAAATCAAACGAGTGATTAATAGCTTTTAAAAACCTTTATAACCTTTTTTAACCATAGTTTGCTCTCACTCAGCAAATGGTTAAGGTATCCAGTACAGTAAACACTAACTAGAATTGTGGAAATTGTTATAGTTAGCATTGTAACCATATTTTAAATTGATTGAGCCTTGCCATCCGACCCTAATGAACTTTAACTGTAGGTTCGAGGGTTTTATTTTACTTGGTTGCTATCATTATAAGCGTGATATTCGAAGTTTTCGGTTTTTGTATCCCCTGCCTTGACCTGAATTGCACTCTTTTTTTAAAGTATTTTTATCACGTATTATCTGTTGTATCATGTTGTCTGTAGATGGCAGCACCATGAATATCAGCATCCTGCTGCTAGTCTCTGTGCAGTGCGTCTCTAAAATCGTTGCACAATTTCTGCTACTTTTAATTAAGTAAAAAGTAAATTTAACTGATAAAATGGAGATACTATAACGTTAAAAAGTAACATGGAGTCATTGTTACGTAGCCTAATATAATTACTTGAGGATTTTTATGAGACACCATGTAGAAAGTTTTATAAATTTTTGATGCCAAGTGCTGTAAGTTCAATAAATTCAGCATTAATCTCAAATTTTCGGTGGATTTTAAAATATCTACAGGTTGTGATAATAGCAGAGTTTTCGGAATTTATTGCGGAATTATATGTTTCTTATAAAAACTTGGATATCTTTGAGGAAATGTTAAATTTGTGTTTGCTTTTGATAGAATACTATACATTGGAGATTCGTGGTGATTTTTCCTACGATTTAGGATTTTTAATTGCTTTGTGGTTAGTTCCTTATAGGTTTTTTTGATGGCTTTTCCTTTCGATTTTTATATTCTGCAACCAGGATTCATTAATTCCACATTTTACGGCAGTTTTAATAGCTGGGCATTAACAATTCTGTCCACATAAGGTGACCAGAAAGGATTTTAAAGATTTTTAGCTAAATCTTGAATGTGTATTTAATGGCAAAATGCTTAATGTGTATTTGGGAAATGTATTTTGTTGCTTAGCCGGCAAAAGTGTAAAGGGTCATGAATTTCCAAAAAATTTAAGGTTTGGCTTCCCCAAGTCCCATTTACCCTTCTGTTTATAGTTAGATTTTGGATATAATACTTATGTTTTATTTGGACATAAAATTATTTTTCAATACCTTATTTAATTATTATTAACGGCATACACGAGACATCTTGTTTTAATTTTGTTCTGTAACATAGTGAAATAATTTAGCTAATCTCAAGGAAATGAAATATGTTTGGTATACTCGGTATGTAGACATACCGAGTGATTTTCTCAGAACTACCTATTAGAGCTTATTTTCAAAGTGGTTTAAAGAATCGAATATCCTACATCCGGGTTACACCAAATTTCTCTTAACGACTGGTCGTGATTTCTAGCAATTTCACATTCAGCTGTCATTTTGAACCAGACATTTGACTTAACCAATTTCAGAAACGCACTGGGTAGTTTGCATTAAAACCGCTTTTTCGGTTATATGGGTTAAGAATCAGGGAAAATCGCAAGGTCATAGTTATGTTTTATGAATTAATGTAGGATTCATTGCACTATAAAACTCAACTAGAAAGAAGACATTGACGAAAATCTGAGCTTCCATGGAGGCCCACGGATGCTATGTCATTAATGCAAAGTAGATGAGTTTTTATTGCCGAAGTAATGTCAACCAGCATGAGTTGACCGGGTTACAACGATAGCAACATCCCCTCCACAGTGGGCCTTCATGGAATTTTCAGCTTAATTTTTATACTCAAAATTTTTTTCAGGTCAAACCTGGTTAGCATTTTATAGGTTATAAACATGTATGAGACCACCGCCAGATCGTGATGTTTTTTTAGTGTACCTAAAATCAAAGCTCAACGAAATTTCCAACTTTCAGAACCACATCCATGAAGTTGAGTGCAGGAAGTGACACTAATTTCGTTATTTTACTTAGGTCGGTAGACGTGACATTGTTTTTGGGAAAAAATTCCATCTTCCTAATAAGTTAATGACCATAGTGAGTTTATTTGTTGAACAATAAATTTAGCCACTTAAAAATGAATGTTTTTTTTTACTAGGAATACACTTAATGATGGGTCAGTAGCGCACTATTAGTAACAAGGAAACATATGCTTCCATTATGGCTTAAGGCATTTTCGTGTTGGTCACCGAAAATTTGACCAAGATAGGTTTAGATTCCTACCGTATGCAAATACTTTCAAATGCATATTGCCAGAATACATTTTCAAACTTGTACCATTGCGGGTATTTATTCTATGGCCATCTTAGGAGGAATCTTTCCCAAATATTCCATTGATAGTCTGTAAAGGAATGCTGCTTTGCACATCATCATTGTGCCCATTTCCGATTGTTGTTAATCAACTAGGTTAATATTGCCAAAAAGAGTTAACGTTTACATCTTGGTCCACTACAGTATTTTCTGAACAGCGACTATGGTATATCTTGCCATCCATGTTTATGACCCTGTGTCACATTTATTAATTTTCCAATGTATTTTTCATCTTTAGCAGTGGTGCATCCCTTTCTTTTCAACCCTTTCATCCCGCATGGTGTTATAGTGTTACCCGTTACTTTGCCAATAATGTAACTCACCCGAGGAACGTATTTTCTTAAAAGTCAGGTCATCGCTGGATAATGTGACACATCGTTGTATTATTAACCGAAAAGGGTAAACTATTTGAATGCGGGCCAAGCAGCGCCTTTGAATCTTTTGAACAGTTTTTTTGTGTGTGTGGGCAAACGTTGTGTGACAAACGGAGGGTGTATGTGTTTCATCAGGGTGATGATGGCATCAGAGGGATAAATATGTGGAGGTGATGGGTAGGTTGAAATACGAAATATGTCAAAATATTATGAGGCCAACAACGTGACTTTTGGCTATTTTATTACATTATCCCATTTCGAGAAAGTGGTGCGAATTTAGTTGACTTTGTCTTCAGACAACTGGCTGTTGTGTATTTTCGGATTAATCCAATGTTTCAACTTTGCACCTCGAGGTCATTGCACTTCATTATAATGTACGCTACATGATGTATGCACGGACCATTCTGGATCTTTGCACATCGCTCCCAGAAGTTATTGCATCTTCTTCCGGATTAAGTCACGGACAGTGAGCTTTATGAATTAAACTGAATGAAAATATATATATGTTGACATCGCAAGGATTTTTGTGCAATATGTACTTATGTTTCGTAGATTTTTCATTGCGATAGCATTTGCTTTAAATGGAAACTCTGGCTCTTTGCTCCTCAGCCAACATAATCTTTTCGTAACTCAACAGAAGAATTTGGTTTTAAAGATCTGTGATACTTCTATGAAATGTTCATCTGCATCTTAAATTATCTTAAGGTTTATAGGGTGCAATTTCATGTTTTTTTATTATTCTGAGCCAAATCACGCACCTGCATATGTTTGCTGGCTTTTCCTACTTGTACATACAGTATAAAAAGCTGATCAGATTGCTACTCCTACATTCGTCCTACTAAATCTCGAGAATGGTGCTACTAATGTCAGATTTTATCGGAAAGTTCATAAAACTCGGGGCACTTCTGTAATCAACTACCACGTTATTTATATTAGACTTGATGTTTAGACTTTGTCGTAAAGGATTGCTGGGAATTATACACTGCCTGCATAAACCCACCTAACATAATACCAGTTTTTGATCATTTATTCAAACACCTGCTATTTTGTTTTCTGAATTTAATGACCGAACGATTAACAACTTAGTCGTTATTAAATTAATCAACTGAATTTATTAAAAACTGATGTCCTATTCTAATCTATATTAACCTATCTATTCAAACTGGGTCTTCAACTGTTCTGCGAGGTTTAAAAATAAAAAATAGATCAATTCTTGTTTTTTACATGTAGTTACTGAATTTTATTTGTTGCACAGTACTAGT